>VDFB02287063.1:42506-89604 GCA_007258455.2 Sequoia sempervirens
TATTTTTTCCATGTTGATCCTACACATACCCCTCAACATGATCCTATAGCCTTGAATGGTGTGTCTATAAGCATCATGGTCTTCGAGAAATAGCCCTTCAAAGATTTCTTCATTTTAGTACTTTGGACTCTTAAGGGAAACTAGTGGGCAATAGAGTTAACTTCTTCACAAAATTGGTTTGAAGTAATTTCATTCTTTTTTGTGCATTTAGGAGACATTTTGACTAGAGGTTGGTCTATGAGCCCTGTTCCAAGGGTTTGAGTGCATTTAAAATGGAGTTTTAAGCCTTCCACCCTAAAAGTGGCCTCTAAATAACTTCAAACACCTTAACTACCTCATTCTTATTCATTTGTTTTGCAAACAAGCATTTTCATTCCAAGAGGCTGAGCTTTCATTTTTTCTTGTTGGATTGAAAGAGGACCATGACACAACTTTATTTTTCCAAAAATTGTTTAGGATCATTGAACTAAGAATTTATCACACATCTGCAGAGAAACAAAGGAGTACTACAAACTTAAACACATTACACTTCAGTTCTCACAAACTTGATGTACTCTCCAACATCTCTCTTCTCTCATGTGGAGAGTTAGAACTACTTGGCCATGGCTTTGCATCATTAGGGAAGTTTTTCTCTTTTTGACAATGTCAAAAGCATGGCTGCATACAGATTAGGCAAAAGACCCTTCCTTTTAGATTAACAATGCAATGGCAGATTTTAAAAGTATCCTTGATATTACAAAAAGGTATGTGTTTATACAATTCGCGTGAACAAGAAGACCCTAAAAGTGACCTCTAAATCACTTCAAACACCTTAACTACCTCATTCTTATTCATTTTTTTTGCAAAAAAGCAATTTCATTCCAAGAGGCTGAGCTTTCATTTTTTCTTTCAAATAAAAATCTTCCTATGCCACTCTTACATTGCACAAGTAAGCCGGATTTTGTATTGTGAACCTATATTAAGCTACCACTCTCAAGACCAATGTAAAAATGATACAAAATAATGTTTGAGATTGCAAGAAGATATCAAAATGGCTAGTGTACTAAAAAATTCTTATGATTTTTTAAGAATGTTGATAACTCTACTCAGTTGTCTTCTTTTTTCAATATCATACAAATTAAACCCTGGCATCAATAGACTCTATATATCAAGCTACCACAATTCAAGTTTCAATGATGAATATTTATCATGCATGTGTTAAATGACATTCAAGTTTATGGTGGATTTTTTTTTATATGATGCTATGAGATATTATAATCCTAAGTAATGCTTAAATAAGTAAATGGTTCCATAGTGTGAATGAGGGAGAAGTGTGCCTGACCCCTTTTAAAGTTTGTTTGAGTGCATTTAAATGAAGTTTTAAGCCTTTCACCAAAATGGCCTATAAATAACTCTTTCAAACACCTTAACTACCTCATTCTTATTCATTTGTTTTTCAAACAAGAATTTTCATTCCAAGAGGCTGAGCTTTCATTTTTGCTTGTTGGATTGAATGCAAACCATGACACAACTTTCTTTTTTCAAAAATTGTTCAACATCATTGAACTAAGAATTTATCACACTTCTCCAGAGAAATAGAGGAGTACTACAAACTACAACACATTACACTTCAGTTCTCACTGACTTGATGTACTCTCCAACATCTCTTCTCATGTGAGAGTTAGAACTACTTGGCCATACCTTGCATCATTAGAAATTTTTCTCTTTTTGACAATGTCAAAAGCATAGTCGCATACGATTAGGAAAGACCTTCCTTTTAGATTAGAAATGCATGGAAGTTTCAAAAAGTATCCTTGATATTACAAAAAGATATGTGTTTATACACTTCAATTGTGCACTCATCCTTTGGTTCTTTGAAAGAAAAATCTTCCTATGCCATTGTTGCACTGTAGAGGTGAACTATATTTTGTATTATGGAGCTATATTAAGCTACCACTCTGAAGACCAATGTAACAACGATACAAAATAATGTTTGAGACTGCAAGAAGACATCAAAATGGCTAGTGTACTAAAAAATTCTTATTATTTATGAATAATGCTGATAACTCTAGACTAATTGGTTTTTTTCAATATCATACAAATTGAACCCTGCATCAATAGACTCTATATATCAAGCTACCACAATTCAAGTTTCAGATGAATAATAATTATCATGCATGTTTTAAATGATATTCAATTTTATGGTGATTTTTGTTTATATGATGTTATGTGACATCCTAATCATAATTCATGCTTCTAGGCTGCCCCTACACCACAAGTAAAATGGATGCATAGCATATGGAATGAGGGGAAGCAGTCCATTACCCCTTTAAAAGTTTTTGAGTGCTTTTATTTTCATTTTGTGAGTTTTGTGCCAAAAGCTCCTAAGGGTGTTATTAGTCACCCATGTGAGCTCCTCCTTAGACATTAACTGTTAAATAGACCATGTAAATAAATAGTAGTACTTGATACTATCTCTTATTAATATTCATTTAAAAAAATGTAAGTTATGAATTTACACCTTAAATTTTACCTATGTAACTATTCCAATGTCCACCTCTCTAGCAAGAGAGTACTCCCATAAAGGTGTGCTCCACTCCCCATGTGTGATCTCCTATAATCTCCACATCCCTGAAGTCATAATCAGAAGTGTCTAATGGATGCTCAATGGGTTGTTCAATAGGACCCAAGCATATCTGGTGGCACATATTGCAAATATGTGGCAAACAAATGTGGACCTGAGGAGGATGATGTAACAACACTGGATCCATTGCCAACATCACCAGAATGTGGCTGAGCTACTAAAGAAGCATGGGAAACCAAAAGATCACTCAAAGAGTGAATGGCCAGGATAGTCTGTAATGTTGCATCCTCCGTAATATCTGGATGTTGTACTAGAGGTGGCAGAGGAAGGGGAACATGTGGGCACCTAACTACTCTAACTGCCCCTGGCCTATCTTGGGGAATACCTCCACCAATGCCCTAGAAGGGTTTAATGTCAAAGTAATTGAAATGATGCCATAACAAAAAATTAGTGTATAATTTTTTAATAAAGTAAAAAGGTACATAAATATTATTATTGGATGGTTTATCAAAAACCATACACCAATGATCCCAAAATTTATCTACAATTCCCCTATGCGTGCGCCATTTTATAGAAAGTTTTAGTTTGTTAACATTAACTAGCAAACCAGTGCGGAGGCTAATAAATAAAGAGGCTACTTAGGCTCTTCTTATTTGGATATTTTTCACATCATCATAAGATAATCCACATGCATAATATTCCCTCATGGCTTCTCTCCACAAATGAAAGGCATTATGTTGGGTGGAGAGGGTTTCTACATTTGTAATTATTTCTGTCAATGTGGTTGACATATGGGATAATTGAGGGATTTTCTTATAAATATCACAAATTCCCCTCAATTGCTCCAATTTTTCACCAATTAAGTCTTCAATTGATGGCTATGGAGGTGGTGGAGCATTTGGAATTTTTGCATTTTGATTCTTTGCTGGTGGATTTTCATTCTCAACTGGTGGAATTTGTGCACTCTCATTCTTAGTAGCCATAATTCCTAATTAAAGTTAAAAAATAATTAATCTAATTAAAATTAGACAATATAAATAAAAATATTATAAAAATACCCTAGTTTTTTAAAAAAATCCAAAAAAAAACCCTACTTATTAATAAAAATCTATAAAATTCTCTAATTTTTAATACAAATACATAAACAACACTATTTTTAAATCAAAATCCATAAAAAACATTCATTTTTCATCTAAATCCATTTTAAACTTAGTTTTTTCATAAAAATTCAATCAAAAACCCTATTTTGAAAAAAAAATCCATAAAAAACTAATCAAAATTATACAAATCTAATTCAAAATTCAACTCAAAGCAAAAAATTCCAAAATCTAAATCCTTTTTCAAATCAGATATTGGTGAAATTGGATATCCGCTGTGTGAAGAACTCTAATCTGTGCCCACAGTTGTTTGTGACTTTGAAATGATTTTGACGGCCCAAAATTTTGTATATATATATTCTTTTTTCAACCGGATATCCTGATTTTAAAAATCTAGGCTTGGTAATTGCTTTGAGGAAAGGTATTGACACCCAAGCCACAAAAAAGTCAACTCAGCATTTTTTGTGTTTTTGGGTTGATGAAAGATGTAATTTTTTCCTCATTGCCACTTTTTGGCCCATCATGATCCTGCACATACCCCTAATTGTTATCTTTTTTTTTTTTAATTTATAAATAAGTTAAATAGATAATAAATTGATCATAGGATTTTAAATTCATTGTACACCTAGAGAAAAGTAGGATGATCTACATTTTTAAGATAAATATTGTTATCTACCTATGTCCTCATAGTGTCTCTCTCAACCTAACCATGAATTGACCTCAACACATGTCCTAAATAGTTCATACACCCTAGGTTGATTAATTTATTAATTTATACACTTGGTCCTACAAGTTTTGGGAATTTAATTTACCAATAAGCAAGTAATGCATTATGCTCACATAAATTAGCTTACAAATAAAGCCATACATAAGAAAATTATAAATTATAAATTAAACAATCTTAATGTCATTCACTTTACACAAATTCACATATTACAAGAAAAAAGCATCCTAAACAATTATCCATCATTCTTCATTATGACCTTGAAATTGATAAGGTTAAGTTCTTGGTTTAAGAATATCTTTGATTCAAAATTTCATATTCCAAACTATTCTAATTTTTGGTTTCTCAAGCATCATTTAATTAATTATGGTTACCTCTTGTCTTCAAGTGCTAATTTCTTCTAAGTAGTGATTAAATTAGATATAATTAGGATCATTCTTATAATAACTATAAATGTATTTACATGAATATTTAAAATGATTATAGTCAATACCAACTTGATGCTAACACTTTACCATCCTACTTATCATCCCTTCTTTATTAACACTAATCCATTGTAATACATTTGACCTAATAATTTTAATTTTAATACTATTTGTTCTTACTAATAATTATGACTACACATTTAATAATTCTTAGCATACATTAAACCAAACTAATAATATATTATTAGCTTAACTCATCATTTAATTACATGCACTATTAATCATAATTTCATCTTCCATATTTTCTAATTGATATTTTTTTCTTATTATATCAACTTTTGACTCTTTGCATTGAAACATGAGGGAATTTGAGTCCTTAAATAAAAAATAATGCTTATTACTATTTTATATGATGTAGTTTGTAAATCTATAGAACTTGCATGTGTTTAGCCTACTAACTATACCCTTACTTTTCATTTTCGAAGTTTGATAATACTTATCTATTTATTTCTTTATAAAGTATTTAGAACTTTCTTTATTGTTCATTTTTGATAGTTTATATGTTTTGATAATAATAAAATAGGAGGGGCCCATAACCATTACAAAATAGTCATAGAGGCCAAACAAAAGGATCTCACAAGCAATGAGACAACTTATCAACTATAAACTAGAAAAAAAAAAGAGAAGACCAACAAAAAAAAGAGAAAAGGACACAAGACCAACCAATAACCAGCATACATACAAAACCATTACTAATCTTGAAGGAGGTGGAGACCCTTAATTTCCTGTCATTCCTTAGAAAGGAACCAGAGCTTTTCTTTGAAGGAAGGGGCCTTTTGGTTCTTTATTCCAATGTCGTCCTCAAGGGTGAGAGGTTCCACATTCTTTCCCTTCTTCCTAGAGTTGTTCGGATGAGTCTCTAATTGATCCCCCCTAGCGTGTTTGGCCTAGTAACTCTTCAACTCCTACTAGAATACCTGAATGGTCATTGTAATGTTTTTAACCATTTAATTGATATACTTAATGATCTCTTGCAAACTAGGGAGGATTTTTTCTTGGTTACTTTGAATGTTAGAAACCTCTTTCCTTAGTTTCATGCTCTCCTCAGTGGACCCAATTACTATTTTGATATTTGCAACCTCATTTTCAATATTGGCATAGTTCTTGAAGGTATTGGCCATACCTCTCAATAAATCCTAATTGTAGGATAATGGTGACTCCCCAACACCCCCAAGATCAGTTGCGACCAAAACCACTTCCACAAGAGAGAGAATGGCAAGAAAGCTTGCTTCACAATGCAAGATTGATTAATGGCTAAATTGCTTGATATGCTATGAAAATGTACATGAGATGCCTTGCTTATGTAGGCAAGGTTGAAATGTAGTAATGAACATGATGTTGACAAATGTCATAATTCTATGACATGAGACAACCAACAACCTAATCACCTAGGAAATGATGCATCCTAGCTAGATATATAAGTTCTAGAAAATGCAATTAAGATTTCTAGAAAGAATATTTTATCCTAAGTAAACTTAACCATGTAAATATGTCCCCTAATTACCTAGTGAATGAATTAGCTAGGTACAAGAAAATTATTCACACCAACACTAATGGTTTGAATCTTTCATGTCACTCAACTAGTCCATAGTTTTATTGAGCATAGAAGATTCTAAGTTTTGGATTTTTTTTTTGAAATTTATTAGCTAAGCTAGAAACCATTTGAGAATATTTTTTTTTGTATGTTGGTGGCTTTGCAAATTTTTTCCAATTTCTCCCTCAGAGGAGAAAAATTCTCTTAAATTCCAAGAGTATCCAATGGGGTGTCCTCATATTCCAAAGTTTGGTAAATATCTCACTTTAGAGAGAAATCAAGGCTAACATAAGAGGTACTTAGAGGGGAGCTAGGAGGGGAGTCAACAAAGGAATCCTCTAAAAATTGGGACCATGAGGAACCAAAATTATCATAAAAAATGGAGATTTAGGGGGAATCAATAAAAGACACTTTTTTCTTGCTAGTAGGGATAGAAATTGAAGTTCATCTTGATATTATGGAAAAAGTGATTTAAAATTTGGAAAAATATGTGCATGAAATATTTTAAATTGAGCATACAAAGTTACATACCTCCTTAAAACCTCAACCATCTTCTTCTAAATAACCAATAGGTCCTATTTGTTGTACCTATTCTTAATCTATTCACCCTTTTACCTTTTTAGAGAAATTTTTTTATGTCATTTTTATAATTCTCTTTGGCATTTTTGGGGATTTTGGCACCCTCTATGGAGAGGCCAATAGCCATTATAATATTCTCCATAAAGAAAAAAAAAGAGAGACCTCTAGCCTCAATGACGTCCTCCTTTTAGGAGTTAGCAAATTTCACAAAGAGCTTAGGGTGGTGACCCTTCATAGCCTCAATATAGGAAGAATACTTTCCTTTTTATGAGATAGGCCATAAATTTGGGTTGTTCCTCAGGGTATCAATAATTAGGCTGCTCCTAAACCAAGTCTCTACTCATTTTGATAGATAGAATAATAGTAGAATCATGATTAGGATCCACTCTCAAAAGACTCCTAATGCAAATAACAACCATAGATGACATACTTTTTTCATGGGGAGAATGAAATGGGTAGTAATTACTACCTTTCAAGCAATTAGGATGGTACATGTTGCTATTATGATCTTGAAGGAGGTACAAGACAATTCCTAACATCATGGGAAATCTCTTCATTAATTATTAAATTTCTCACATGCTCTGGGAGCATTAGGAAATCCTCCTAAACTTTAATCTTGTTAAAAAAGGATCCTAGATTATTCATCTCCTCTGCAACCATATTCCCTTCTCAAAACTAGTGATTAATTTTACATTGTCCTAAATTCTCAAATTATATGAAGGCGAGTAGAAGCAATGAGATCCTAGAGATACCAACAAGGCAAAGCTTCACATTTTAGCATCATGACGATGTTCTAAGAGTCCCCTTCTATGGTAAAATTGATGAAGCCTCTATTATTGGCTAGTTGAACCCCATGATAAGTGGTTGCTACATCAACAAAACTTGAAGTTTGTTTGCCAAGGTTAACCACATAAGAAAGAATCATTTTACCTCTATGATCCTATAGGATGCCACCCCCTCTTGCCCGACCTAGGTTCCCTTTGGCTAAACCATCAAATTTTAGTTCAATCTAATCAGAGTGAGGGTTAGTTGGACTTATATGTTAGTGTTTTTATTTGTCTATTAAGTTAAACACAAAGTGAAACACCACATATGGTATAGAGCCATTCTTTAAATTATAATGGGAAGATCCCTAAGGCTTAACTAAACCTAAACCTAAACCTATAAGCAAAGTTTACAAGTATGAAAACTATATATGATTTCAGTGGGGGGTTTTGCATTAAATTAAATTTCTAATTTCTAATAGTTGAGCCTTGTAATTTAAGGTTTTTCATATTTAAAGGGAGGGAAAACTAATTTCTAAAAATGGAGAAAAGTTCCTATTGACTAACATAGAGACCAATATTAATTTGTAAATAATGGTCAAAATGAATAATGCATATGAATACCAACTACTAGTTAAACTAGAGAAAAAAAAACTACTACTTAAACTAGAGATCAATATATCAATATTGACAAGAAGAATCGAATAAGTGACTACAATATCATTCCGTGAAGAAATATTTAAACCAAATACAAAGCTACAATTTAAATAGGCAAATCTCACCAATACTAATCTTGGATAAATATAATCTTCTATTAATTTTATTCATGAAATTATGAAAATGTAATCATAGTTACAATAAATTGAAATAATAAATAGCTTCTATAGAATATGAATAACTTATGATTTTCTCATCTTGATAATGGATGATGAGTATGACCCAAAATATTGATACAAAAATTCTTACAATTTTCTTACTAGAAGAAATATTACTCTAATAGATTGTTAAAATATCATGTATAAATAGTTTAACTATAATTTAATAAATTATGTTCTTAAATCACTTATTTATAAGCTCTCAAGAAGTAGATTTCACCAAAAAAAAAACCTAAGAAATTTTCACTTTAAAGAATTGTCGCTATCTATAGAAAAGAGGAAACATTTCTTTTTTAAAGACAACTAATTAGAAGAATAATTAATAAATAAGTACATAATATAGTCATATATATTTCCTTAAAACATATCCACTACTAGTGATGACAACAACCAAATGTGGTTGTACTATAAAATTAGAAACTTTGGAACTCAACTGATTTTAAATGTTTGTAAACTTGATAAAATCCAGTCTAAAAATGATAAACCTTTTTTTCTTTAGCCTCTAAAAGTTGTTGAGACCTCACAAACATAGAGTAATGAATATATCCCTTCTACCACTTGATTCGTAAAATTAGAACCCTAACCAAGTTTAATCCACTAACTACCTCACTAATGAAAACTTGGTGACTCAAATCAAATGTCCTTCATGGAAACAAAGAAAAAAGCATGATTCAAAATCATATCTCATTGATTATAATTTCCCTCTCATGAAAAAACACTATCACCTTAAAGAGTAAAATGATGTTTCAAATTCTTTATTGTTGTAACTATCTTATGCCCATCTTTTGTCAAGTCTAAACAAGATTCTTCTAACCTCTTTGTTAAGAATTTAGTAATAGACAGTAGAGTTGAAATATTTCCATTCTTTTTGGTGCATCTCATGCAATATTGACTAGTTGTTTTTTCTCCTTCATTCTAATGTTTCTATAATACTTTGATCTTTCTACAACACTCTTTCCATTCCAAATACACTTGTGAGATCTCTTTTGTAGTTTTTATTGATATTTTATTAGTATTTATTTAAAATACTTTGAAACTTGAAACTTTTCTTTGGTGATATTCCCCACTTCTTACTTTTTTGCATTTCTTGGGAAAGCATTGTTTCTCTTCACCCATTTTGAAACATTATATTCCCAAGTTTCATAATAAGGTGATGTTGTCATTGTTTGTTTATATATCTCCTTTTACTTCCAACTATTATTCTATTTCTAGTTTGTGTATGTGATTATAGCATATCTTCTTTGTATTGCTACTGTGGAGGATGAAAATGTGAATTATGAAGACTATGAACAATGCAATTCAAGTACCACATTCACACTCAACAATCACTCAATAAAGCTCAAGATCTATGCACAAAATTAAATAATAAACAATTATACCATCTAGCAAAGACCTTTATTTTCTCCTTTGTTTCTTTGATAGTAGCTTGAATGCTTGATATGTGGGTTGCTCTTCAAAATAGCATAACCATAATATCATAATGATAGTATGATAAAAATGATATTTTCTCAAAGCTAGTAGATAGGAGATATGAGATCTTGATAATGTTTTCTTGATAATGATAGCTTTCTTGATGATGCTCTAGGGCTCTAGATATAATGATATGAAATTATGCTCTAGGGGATGTGAATGAATGAAGGATTTTATTTATATGATTCACTTGATATTCAATCAATTGTGGAAATTAATTGGAAAGATCAATGGATAGGAAAAATTAAGATAGAGTAGGAGCTAAAATTTGAACTAATGAAGTGGGATAGTTGAAAGAATTAAATGAATTTATTTATTTAATTCATAAGATATAATTTTTTTTCATAATTTGAATTTCATAATACATAATTACAATCACTAATGTTCAAAGTTCAAACTTAAAAAAAAAAAAAATAATTTTGAGCATGCCCAAACTCATTGTTTCCCATGAGATGACATCTCTTTGAGGCATTCAGTCTAATAGTTCATGTCCCTTCCCTATGCTTGCACATTTTCAGGGTTTGACCCCTCCCTGCCTGTGTGGCTGCAATATGAATCAAAGCTTTGGTATTGGTATGGACATCCAGAAAAGCATAAACAAAAAAAAACCCTACATACCTATAACTTTCAATTGCCCAAACTCATATGCACATGGCTCAGTTGTGTAAACAAAAAAATAAAAATAGAAGAAAAATTCAAAGGCATGGTTTATTTATAATTTTATCCTTTTAAAAATACTTTAAAATTTAAATTTTAAAATTTAAATTTTTTTCTTTAAAAAAAAATTTAAAAAATTAATGCATTTTTAAGGGTGATGCCTGGAATTTTCTTCCAGTTTAAGGGACATTTGGAAGTCTCAGGGACACGTCCAAAAGTACCCTCATAAGAGAGATGTCTCAGAGGTGGTAGATAAATGGGGGGACATCTCTTTAACGTCTCTGAGTCTCAGAAGCGTCCCCATCTTGGAAATGAAAAGATTTTTTGGGGGGAAACATCCCCGTGGAACACTGAAATATGATTGTACACTCATTAATATGCAATTTTACTTCTACACTTTTGTTAGTTAACCCTGAGAGGACACTGCCAATATAAAAGCCAAACACAAAACCATGATCTTGCATGTTCTATCAATAAACTATACAAAATCAATTTATGGATTGTCTTCGCTTATCTATTCAGTTTGATTACTGATCTATCTAATGCATAGCCATAACACTGAAAAGTATTAAATGTGTAAAATGGCATATAAATACTCATTACCTTCCATTGAGAATTTTGTGAGATATGTCTCAAGAATTTGTAATGGAGGCAATATTTCTAAGTAAACTTGAAAGATTCTAAGTTAGCACCTAATGACTGGGAAAATGTATTTACACTAGTAGTTGCCTTTGCTTACAAGTATTCAGAACTAGAAGCACATTGAATAATGAGAATAATAACTGAAAAGATCATCTTAAAACACTAAATGATTAAGCCTAATAGTTAAAAATATAATCTCATTTTTTTCAAACTATCATTACAGATATCATGTACATCAATCCAAGATCTCAACGTCACCCTTTTCAAACTATCTTGGAAACTGTACAAATTCTACCATATTGAACATTAACCTCATAAATAAGTTGACTGACTTGGGTTGCATATAGATATTAATATTCCATGAGATAAACAATTCTCTAAAATATTTCATCTTACTTGCCATGATCTCCCATTACATTAGTTGAAGTATTAAGAGAGTCATGATCAAAACCTTAAAGTCCTCAATTTGAGCACGAACTTACAAGCAAGATGTATGGTGATAAGATACAAACACCTTACCAACCAATCTCTCTGGTATATATCTTGGAGCGGCCCAAGCATGTATACCTCCCCCTACACAACCTAGCATCCAAAACTTTTCACCTAAGTCAAATATGTGAACATAATAAAAAAAATCACTATTTATTTTAAATAAATAAATAATTTAAAAAAATGTAACATATAAAAACTACAAATTAAAATAAATAAATAGATCAAAATTCAATAACTTATAATTAAAAATAAATAAATATAAACCATAACAAATTATAAATATTTAATATAACTTTTTCTTCAATATTAAATGTTAGTCAAAATATTCTGATAGACATATATAGTGATACTTGCACTACCATAATAATAACACATAAGAAATTGGCATTATCCCGATTTTCTTAAGAATTGGTATAGATTGAACTTTGGTTCAAATGACATCATCGTCCGTATGAAGTATTTTTTACCGGGAGGAAGGCATTGCCAAAAGCCTTCCTTTAAATTATATGTGAACACATCTACACTTTCAAATCCACATAAACTGCTGAAGCACAGGTAATCTCCCACACAAATACACAACGCATCCCACGAACCCTTAAGATATTCAGGAAGATTGTTTGGAGGCATTCTTGCAAATTCTTTCCACTTCCAAAGCAACTTATTTTTCTCGTCTTGAAACAGCTCCCAGATAATAATACCCGTCCGGCATGAAACCACTAGAATGGACGAACCATATGCAACCATACATACAACATACATATTCCAATCTTGAACAAGTTCGAGGGGTAACGGAGCTACTGTAATGAAACCGTCTTGGATATTGTAACCCACGATAGCCGTCGGCAACATTCCCCTCCAAAAAAGAACGCCATTGCACTCAACCATTTTTTTTCCTAACATTTTAGAGTCCGTTTCCGCAGCAAACTGTAACTTAATCCTCCATGAATCTTGAAAATAGTGGTAGATTTGGAAGGAAAAATCTTCCGACTTCGAGCACACTACCAAATAGGGCTGTCCTTTTGTTCCTTTTACAAGATGGATAAATTTGTCAGTCACATCTATTTCTATCTCTGCATAAGATCTCGTATGGGGATTGCAAACACATAATTGTGGCGTGGGGATTTCTCGAAAGAGCAGTAACCCCTGCGCTGTTGTTGCTAAATATCTCAAATTGTGTCCCTGAGGATTTGGGAGAAAAGAGAGAGAGAATGTCCTCCATTTTTGGGTGGAAAAGCAGTACGCCATACAGCCAAAGATTTCATCATTTTCTACACCGCAGATAAGAAGCCATGGTTTTTCGGCGGGCAATGAAGACAGAAAGGTTTGCGAAGACAATATAGAATTCCATTCCTTACAGACCATGCGACAGCCGGCAATTTGTTTAATGGAAAGCTTCCCAAATATCTCTTCCATCATATCCAGAGGAAGCTCAGATATACCACACTGATCTCCATCGCCTTCAACTGCTGCAATCGATTCTCTCTCCATTTCTTTCACCTTCAACTGCTGCAATTTATTCTTGGAACACTGGATAAAGAATACTTTTATTTCACTCTTGGGGTACATCCTAACCCTTTTTGTACTTTGCTTAATCACTGCGTCGTTTAGAGACTGTGCATTGGGTTAAGAGCAGCCGACGTGGAGAAAATATAAATTAAAATAATTAAGATATAAACTAGCATATGCATCTTAAATGTATCCATTCAAGAAAATCACTCATCAATGTTTAAATTTGGTCTCTCAAGAATTTATTATTAAACTTTTATAATAGTTTGTATGTTATATATTGTTGAATTTTTAATGTTTCATATCGGTATTATTCAATTTGATGTGACAAATATGTTTGGTTAAAGGTGTATAAAATAATATATAATAAATCTCAAATCTATGAAAAGCAATTGTAACATTCAATTATTTGTACTAATTATTAAATATGTGTTTTCCTAATATTATCTATATGAACATTATGTATAATTTATTTTCTTGACCTAAACATATAAATATACAATTAATCAATTAAATAAATTAACAATATAAATAAATTCTTTTAACATTATGAAATTACTTAAAAAATATAAGAGTATATAAAAGAGAACATAAACCTAATTCATTCTTTCTCCCACATAAATAAATATGCATACAAGTTTGTAAAATACAAAACCTAATGGAAAAACATATATTTCAATATATAAAATTAAATCATTATATTTAATATAACTTTCTAAATTCATTTTAAAAATACAAAAAATATAAAACATAATTTTGTATTTTAAGTGTAACTATAATTTATAATACAAAGAAAAATAAGAACTTAACAAAAATATTATTAAAGAAAACGAAAAGACTTAGAAAAGCGATTGTAGCCATAAAGGTAACTCAATTTAAATTTTTTTTAAATAAAAAAAAACTTTCTTTTAACTCCTTTAATATTTGTCTTCATAGCTTCACTGTAAATGGAGACTAATTCACATAATCTTGAAAGAGACTAGAAAACTTTAAAATGGTTATTTACACTAAGAAACACATTTCTCCCATCATAACGTGAAATGGAGCCTCACCATTGCATCTATGGTAACACCATAGTCACTCAACTAATGAGGTATATTTAGACTTTTAAAACTTAATTCTATAGAGTATCAATAGACACTCATTAGTTGTTCTTATATAAACCCTCATAAGTATGATTTATTAAAGGTGTCAATGTTTGAGTACAAAGGTAGTGCATAACGTTCAATTCATACTCTGGAGTAGTTATACATTTTTGCAATATTAGACATATAAATTCTTCAACTTCTAACGTAAACTTACATAGCTACAATTATAAATATCAGTCCCAATGATGCATCTTATTCAAAAACATAGAATAATATTTACTAGATAAATCAAACAAAGGCAATTTGTACCAGGCTAAGATTTATGGAAATTTATCTCCATAATTTTATTGGATTGCATTGAAAATGAATATTTGGAGACACCTAATTCCCAAATGGAACAAAACAAGCAACTACAAAAGGAGAATGAGAAATTAAAAATCTGGGTTATTGTATTAGAGAAAAAGGCTATTTTTTTTGTGGAAAGCCACACATGTATTGCCACTCCATCTTTCCCCTATTCATTTATACTTGTCTCCTCTCTTGTCAATCCACCTACTACTAGCCAATTAATTAGTAGCTTACAATTATTGAAAAGAGGAGCATGAACCTATAAAAATATAATAGTCTTCCTAAAGCACAAAGAGGATATCATCTAAAGGCTTTATCTGTCAACGCCACTATCAAGTTGGATGTCTATTTTAGCCTCAAAAAATGATTATGTCTACCCTAATTCAAAACCAAATCAATGGTGATGATGTGGGGATGAATCCATCCAATCCTTGATTTTTAATAATGGGGGGTAAGTGCACCGAAATGGTCCCACTTTCGTGGCCAAACTAACAAATAATGTGTTCACATTATAGTTTTCTTTACAAATTTGCTTTGGTATTTGCCTTGGAATACCAACCCAAAGGCTTGGAAGGCATTCCCAAAGACCAGAGACGTGTTTTTTTCCAAAGTCAACAAATTTTCACATAATCGGGTTCGTGCTCACCATCAAGATTGCATCTAGTTCAATATCAAGAAAATTGAACACATGGGTAATGTTAGGTTCTTTATTAGCTTTCCAACGATGTAATTGTTTTCACTTTCTAACAATGTTAAGCCTTTCATCCATAATTTATTTTGTTTGTATGTCTGTTTTTCTTCAAAAAGCAGTGTTTGGTATTTTTTTTGCTATAAATTAACCGTTCATCAAAATTTGAAATAAATTACATTTTTAAAAACTAGACTCCATTCTACAATTTTAAAAAATTAAATTTAAAAAAATATATTAGTTAAAAAATTTAGGGGGAGCACGGCCAAAATTATTCTTTTTAGGAAGTGCCCACTTAGAAAATTAATAAAAAATCAAATATTCATTAAAAAATTATCAGAAAATATCCAGTCCTTACTACATACTGTTATCTAACTTCTTTGGAGCGATTTTAAAAATACTACAAAAAATTCCACCATGCTTGGGTCACACAAGAGTTGCTATGTTATGTTTTTCTGATAGAAACAACAGCAATTTGTGTGTGTCCCTCTTTTGAACCCCTTAATCTCAACCATTTTCAAAATAAATTAGTAGTTTAGAAAGTAGACTCGGAGCATTACGGTCCTTGTTTTTGTTCCATCTAAAAATTTTGAGTGTAGCTATCCTCAATTTCACGTCCAAGGTCAGTATTTCCTGATTTCAGAAAAAAAAAAGTGGCCACTTAAGCCCCTTTTTTGGGAACCATCTTGGTACACTTACCCTAGGGCTGAAAATGAAATCATAATATACATCTCCATCTCCATCTTAGAATTATTGGGTTGAACACAAAATCATCGGCTAGATCATGAAAACTTGACTCCACATTTTTTTTTATATAACCAATTGCACTTCACAAAGAAGAATGGACATAATTTATAAGAGAAATTTATAATTTCTAGTGTACCTAAACATGATTTTAAAAATTCATGTAGCTTTTTCTTGTGACACTTGAAGGCATGTGAAGAAAATAATCTAATCCTTTTTCTATGTAGATTTGATGTGCTATGCCAAGATAATGATATTATATGGTAGATATTATAGAGGAGAAACCTTTATTATAAAAAGTAGATCAAAATCTCATGCCAAAAGTGCACGAAAAGAAATAAGTTCTTGTTTCCTACTATATTTCCCTTTCCTATGTAGAAATCAGCCTTGTTTTGTGATTCAAGATGAATAACTAAACTGAATCCACCAACAAAATTGGAGGTATAATACCAAATTGAAAATGATACCAAATTAATTATTCTGATTTTCTCTTTCTAATGCTTTATGAGAATTATTGGTCTCAACTTTTCACTTGTTCTTTTTTTTTTATCGGTAATAATGTATATTTTATTAATAATTATAAAATATTACAAAGCAAGTCTCATAACAACTTCATTTTAAAACCCCCATCCCATCACCACTATGATCCTCTAAAAAGGCACCAAGCCCTACCTCCTAACCAAACTACATCCACCTCCATGGGTCACCACCACTCAACAGACCAAAAAGATCCTCTATCCAACACTAAGGAAATAAAAGTTTGAAAAACAAAAGTGGTCATTCACAAAAAAGGCCATAATCATTAAATTTTCAAATTTTCTATCTTCCCAAGGCCCATTACAAAAAGACACTGTCATCCAACACAAACACAGGGTTCTACCACCACCATTTGTCAAGTCGACACCAAAAAATTGATCCTACCTTGTGCTCAAAAACATCTCTTGCCTCCTACCCTAAATGTTAGCACTCACTCAACAATTCTCTTCCTGGAGTTCAAGCATTGTGTCCTCAGCACCCACTCTTGCAGAAAGACCTTCCTCTCTTTTGATTAACCCTGGTATCCCTTTCCCTCAATTGTTAGCCCCTCCCACATAACAAATCATGCCCCTCAAGGATGTGAACTTCAAACTTTGCAATTACATCTCCTTCAACCACCACTCATTAAGGATGATCGTCTAAAAGGGAGAGATTTCAAAAATCCTCTATTTGTTCCTCCCCATCGCTTGCAAATGTCAATACCCATTTGGATAACACATCTACCTCCTCATTACCCTACCTTTGAGTATGTGTCACCTTAAAGCCTTCAAAGAAGGTTAAAATATCTTGTATGGCATATATATATTTCTACAAATTCCATGCTTGTGTTGTGCCCGCCATGATGGCATCCACAATAACAAGGGAGTCACCTTCCAAATGAAAATTTCTAACTCCCATCTTCCTCCCATGTTTAATAGCTTGAAGCGCTGCCATTGTTTACACCACATTATTAGTCCCTTCCTAGATTTTTTTTTCTTCCAACATCAAAATGTTGCCATTACTATCCCTAGCCACACACCCAATCCCTGATGGCCCTGGTTTTCCTTTCAAAGCTCCGTCAAAATTTATCTTGGTCCATCCATCCTTCGATTGTATCCATCTTACTACTTCACCAACTTTGGGAGTTGAATTCACCCAACATAGCCCCTTAACAGGTCAGATCTTGATCCTTGGCCACTACACTTGAAAGTGTTTATCCTAAGTCGTATATGGTACCTTAGGCTTAAAGTATCTGGATGTTGTAGCTCCAACAATTTCTTTAATAGAGTGGTTTATTCTTAAACATATTCTATCCAATAGTTTCATCTTTTCTTGGAATAACCTCATATTCCTTTCCTTCCAAATCTCCCATACTACTATAGAAGGACAAACATTCCAAATTCATGAAAGTGTGGATCTACCAAACCATCACGACCAACAAATGAAATGTTGCTTCAAATATTTTGGTAGAGGTCCCTACCAATCTAATTTACCATGAACCATGCTCCAGCAATGGGAAGCAACATCACATTGGAGCAAGAGATGATCCATTGATTCCTCCCCTTGTTCACACATGATACAACATGAAGGCCCTACAAACCCTAGCCTTTTCCTACACTCTCCTATAATTATTCGGCCCTGAAAGGAAAGCCAAGAAAAGGTCCCTACCTTCATAAGACACTCCTTGCTCTAGAATAGATGAGATTGCCATACTTCTTCCTTCCCTCTAGAATTGAGAAATTGATACCCAAGTTTAATAGAATAGCTTCCATTAGAAGCTCCACACCACACCACCATGTCCTCACCGCTATTTAGAAGCACCCTCCTACTATCAAAAATCTCCTTCATTAAAATTTTTTGATCCACCATTAGCTCCAATTGGCTAACATCCTTCCAGACCCACTCTTCACCATTAACACCTTGCTTTCGCTCTAAATAGTCCCTAACTCTACTACTCTAATGTTGCATAAAAATTAACCTCAAGTTTAGTACTTGATGATTTTCAACCAATGTTGGGAAGCCTTCCCATGAATCCTCCTAGAATTTTTCCATCCAACCATTTCCAATCTACCATGTAATATGATCTACGATAACTAGTCTCTAGGACACTATGAATTTCCAGATTGTCAAGCCTCTGGGGGGATTTTAATCATGAAGATTCTATGATTATCTTCAGAGTCAAGATATTTTGACTTCAGGATCCTAACCCAAAGTTTATTTGGATTTGAATACGTACTGCACACCAATTTCGCACCCATGGCTTCATTCATAACTTTCCAATTACATAGGCCTACTCCTCCTTCACCTTTACGCTTGCAAATCTTCTCCCATGCCAACAATGCAATCTTATCCTATTCACATGCCCCATTCCAAAAGTACTGCCTCATTTTCTGCCCAATAGTACTAATATTCTTTTGCAAAATCTGCAAACACATCATTGAAAAAATTGGGATGGCAGAAATAACTGATTTCAACATTAAAATTTTCCCTGTCGAGGCCATCCATCGATTGTTCCACCCATCCATCCTCTGCAAGTAACAATCTACCAATTTTTTGGGTATGTGTAGGATCATCATGGAAAAAATAGGCCCTTAAGTGGCAAAAAATTTAGAAAAATCAGAGTTAGGAAACTTGATGTAAAAATTTTAAGATGTTATCTATATTATTCCAAAAATATGTAAGAATATAATCTATAGAAAATTGAATGTAGTTTCTAAACTACTAGGTTTATTTTTTTTTAAATAAAATATATTTGGTGAAAATTTGAAATTTCAATGCAATAGTACTTAAATTTTAGGGAAAAAATAAGTAGGTGTATGTCTAACCACCCTAACCACAATAAAATGATAATATATTTTTATAAGATTTTAGATATAAGTAGAGGACTCATGTCCCAATGTGATGCATATTTTTTTGTAATTTTTTTCCAAGTAAATAATTAATTATGAATTGTTTATTACAAATTTTGAAAAATATAAAAACTCATATGTCTAACCACCTTAACTTGGTCAAAACTTCATGAAATTCAACCCTTTTTTTTAACCCTATATTATACAAAGCATAGAATGTGACGCATGTTTTGGATTCAAAAAATGTGATACAGTTTGAAAGCTATAGATGTTTTTTAATCAGCCTATTAATCATGACTTTAGTTGTAATTCAAATAGAAAATAAATAATAATTATTTTTTAAATTCAAAGTAAAGCATAATTTATATTGGTGGAAAGTTGAGAATCTCCTTTACAAACCCTTTTCATTTCATCAATTTTGGGTAAAAAAAAAGTCATCAGCCACATACCCTACAAATACCCATTATATTGCCACTTTTTGGCCCATCATGATCTTGCACATACCCTTTTCCAAAGAGATACTTTACAAGGGCCTCTAAATAGAGGAGTTCCTAGATATTTACCTGATAGTAATCCAGGTCTCATCCAAAATTCTATTGATTTCTCTTTGCTATTAAAGAAAAAAACTTTTGACTTCCTCCAATTCACACATTGTCGTGAGAGCTTACTGTTGTAATGATCAATGGTTAGCTTCATAATGCGAGACTCACTAAGAGTGGATTCTCCCATTAGAAAAGTACCATCTGCAAACTGAAGATGGGAGATTGGTTCAACCCCCTCTAGCAACTTTTATCCCTTTCCACCTTCCATCCACCCTGTATTTTACAATCAGTCGTCCTAAAGCTTTAGCCATTATAATAAAAAGAAAAGGGGATAATGGATCCCCTTTCCTTATGCCTTTTTAGGACTCAAAAACCCAGAGGGCTTCCATTAACAAGCACCGAAAACCTTGGAGTATTAATACAACTCCCCACCCAATCAACCCAAGCAACATTATAACCAAACTTTCTCAACACTAGCAACAAAAACTCTTGGTTTACCTCATCATATGTAAGCCTTCCTAATGTCCAATTTTACCATCATTCTTTTTGTCTTTTCCTTCCTTACTGAATGAATAGTCTCATGTGCTATAATAATGCCTTCAACAATTGATATTTGTGAACAAAAACCACTTTGTTCTTCTGAAATGACTGACTTTAAGACCAACTTTAACCTATTTGCAATTACCTTCGAAATAACTTTATATATTATATTGCAAAGGGAGATTGGGTGGAAGTCATTAAAAGAGATAATTTCATCTTTTTTTGGAATAAGAGCAATCAAAGTATTGTTAAAATCTTTTAGTTCAAACCCACACCTTCACGACTCTTCCACTACCTCCCATAACTACCTACCTTCACAAAGCAAAAATGTCCCACAACTATTGAAAAAAACATGTCGGGAACCCATCTAGTCTAGGGGCCTTATCCCCGCCTAAATCAAAGAGATATTTTCTTACCTCTAACATAGTTACCCGCTCCAAAAGAAAATTAGTTTATTCTTCAGATACACAACTAGGAATAGCATGCCATGACTCTTGATCCACCTTCTGCACTTGATCTATGATAGTATTACATTTCAAAAATTGAACCGCCTCCATATTAATTTTCTCCATATTCCTTAGAATATTACCCTGCTAGTCAACAATAGAGAAAATCTTATTGCTCACCTTCCTTGCTTTAACTAAATTGTGGAAAAAATCTTATTGCTCACCTTCCTTGCTTTAACTAAATTGTGGAAAAAATTGTGTTGTGATCCCCTTCTCTTAGCCATGTTTCTCAAGACTTTTGACACCAAAATATCTCCTCCCTTTGCAATAATTCAACATATTCTTGATTTAAAGCCTTTTCTTGCACAAAGTCTTGATCTGTCATCCCTCCATCGATGACCTTAGAATGGAGATTGCTCAAAGCCTCTTCTAGCTTCATCTTTTCAACAAAGATGTTTTTGAATGATTCTTGATTCCATCTTTTCATACATTCTTTTAGAAACTGGAGCTTTCTGAAAAAGATATAAGCCTTATTGCCACTTTTCACTAGAGCGAGATTCCACCAACCACTTACCAAGTCCTTAAAACCTTTCGCTCTAAGCCACATTTTTTCAAATTTAAAGGGACATCTTACCAGTGTTGCATCGGCTTGGAAATTAATGTTGATCGGGTAATTATCTGAGCTAGTCATTGGAAAAATTTCAACTTCATGCATCTAGTTTGCCTCCACCCAACCTCCTACCAGGAAGAAACAATATAGCTTTTTAGCAGTGTGTAAAAAACCACACCTCCTATTGGTCCAAGTAAATTCCTCTTTTCTAAATATAACCTTAGTTAAACCACTGACTGTGACAAAATCACTAAAATATTTTTGAGCCCTACTGCCCTAGCCTAATCTGCCTCTCTTATCATCAAGGTGGAGTATAGCATTAAAATCTCCTCCTAGCAAGCATAGAGACTCACTTTGTCCATCAAGGAAATTTGTGATCTCCTGCCAAAGGGCCTTCTTTCCAGCAACACTGTTCGGTCGATAAACATTTATCACTACAAACATAGAATTTAGGATTTTAGAGAAGACCCTTAGCCCTTGCCAATTATTTCTTTGTTGGATTACCTGAACATCTACCTTTGAGTCATCGCACAACACTCCTAACCCACCAAACGCCCCCACAACCTCAACCATTGCAAACCTCCATCTACTAAAGCTTCACATAAATAACATATTGTCCTCATTTTTTAGCTTGGTTTCCTGTAACAAAAGAAGATCAAGTCACATTTGATCAAGACATCTCTTGATAAACCACCATTTTTCAAGGGCAATACAGCCCCTCACATTCCATGATAAGACCTCCATCCTTCCTAGGAAAAGGCATATCCTTTTCCCGATCTTAATTTTCTTTGACCCACCACACAACTAGCCATTTCCAGCAATTCTCTTGTTGTTCTTGCACCTCTTCTCTTCTTCTCACCAACCTTTACAGTTGTCGATAAGGCTAAAGATAGCCCCAACCTTCTTTTATCCTTAATGCCTAAGGAAGCATTCAACCCAAAATCATCTAAATTCAAATTCTCCTTCTCATCCAGAAAACATCCCTCTTCATCGCTAGAATGATTTTCTTCCATTCCAACTTCTTCAAAAGATTTTTCAAGATTTCGTATTGGGGGAATTTGAATATCCTTGTAAAAAACCTCATCTTCACCTGGTGAACAATCTCTTCCATTTTTACTAAGAGAATTAATGTTTCCAATCCCTTCCTCACCAACTTCCACCCCATTCCCCACAAGGTATTCTACCATGGGTAACTCCAAATTTATGTTAGGTTTTTCCATTTGCTCTCTTAAAATCCCTTTAGGATCTCTATTCAAGAGTATCTCACAATCACTATAGGCTAGAGAACTTGTTCGATTCTCCTTTGAGCTCATGAACTATCCTCCCTACATCTTCAGTTCTGCCTCAAGTTGTGAGTATTGATAGCATCCAGATTTGAACAGTAGGTCTATCTCTTTCCTTTGAAAACTATCTTCATTTCGAAGACCCAAGTTTCCCGTGGAGCACTCACAATGATTATGATTAAGGGTTCCTGACAACACCCCCATATCCTCCCTTTCTAAATCTTTGCTTAAATTTATTAGAAAATCTACTAGGGCATTCTATGCCAGTAATTTTCCTTTCTCATTTCTTAAAAATTCACCTGCTGCATGACCTACCCCTTTGCATAAAGAGCATGATTCCACCGTTTCTTCCACTACTATTGTTTGTCACCAAATGCCTTCCCCTATTTTTAACTCCACCATCTCTAGGAGAGGATGAACTGCTTGCCATAGGATACAAATACAAGCATACATATTGAGCTCCTTTTTTTCCAGTGCTTCATCAGCTTTCACAAAGACACCCAATTTATTGCCTATACTTTTGAGAGTTTCTAAGTCCTAGTACTCATAGGGAAGATTGTACAATCGTATCCATATCAAGATCTCTTCTAGTTTCTCCTTTTTTGGGTCAAAATTTGGTACCCAATCCTTAATATAGAAACCCTTAACATCCATCAGAAATGACCCACTGTTTAAAATCCATTCCTTGTCTTGCGCAATTTGGCATACTACCAAAAAATACCTAGTTGGGAGAGTCTTCAGAGCACAATCCTTCCCCCAGTGTTCATCACACCAGCTTCGAGCTTTTGTAAAAGCAAGCTAGACCCCACTCCATTTCATAAAAAAAGGATCTTTCATTATAAAGATGCACTGAATCTACCCACTCACTATTGTCTACTAACATAGATATTACTCTAGAATGATCGTTGTTTGGACTTACCTTGGTCACCTGCACAGTGTTTTCCTAGGTTTTTGGATGCCAAAATTTGGGTTCAATCTTTTTGAAGATGCCTGAGCTCCCCGTTTGCAAAGTCACAAATCCCCTTTTGTTTCTTGGATTTGAAGATCTCTGAATAAAAACCCTATTTTCAGGTTCAAAACTATGTTGTGTAGGGTTTTCTAGAGCCTTCCATGCTTGAGACGGCAATCTTCATGCCTTATTATGATAGCCCTCCCTATTTATCTACCTAAAAGGCCATCTCTCCTATAAACCACCATAGCCTTGAAACCTTGGAACCCTGTGAGGAACTCGATCTCTTCGTCGCTTTGCCATCTTTAGGCACTTACACACTTTCAAACTTTTCACTTGTTATTCTTATAAAATTTGTTGCATTTTAGTGCATAACACAATATGTGTTATGCTTTCTATCAATTAGATATATTTTTGGGATGAATTGGAAACAAGTTTAGTGTTTTATCAAGATGGTTTATTTTTTGATACAATTCACTTATTCTTTTAATTACATTCAAGTATCTTATCAATCTGTGTATATATTTTCATGTTGTATTTCTAATTTTTTGTAGGGTATTAATGCACTATTTTCACAATACATTTGTTGCATTGTTCATTCTTCTTTACATATTATATTGATTATTTATTTTGGTTAAATGTACAAAATCCATTATTTATTAAAGAAATAATTATATAATTTGGTTTAAGTGAACCAAGGAGAGTGTCTTATATGATATACAAACCAAAAAAAGTTTTTTATTTATTTTTGGATTTGTAGCACTCAAATAAATAACAAGGAATTATCTAGAATTTGATGTTTTCTTCATTTATGGAATTTATAGACTACAAGTGGTAGCAAGGAATATGAGTTCATATGATTGATGGTCAAATATTGCTTCATAAATATTTTCTATATGATTTATTTGTGCATCTATATTTTAACATTACCCCTCTCATACAAGTGTTAGGATTATTGTTAAGATGTACATTGTTTGAAAATAGCATGGAATACACCTTAAATTTCTCAAAAGAACAAAATCCAAATACAAAATTAATATATTGAGTTAAAAGTGAAAAAATTCATGCCTTAACACAAGGAGGTATGAAGTGTCAAATTGACAAGTAATAGAATACCATACTTTCAACTTTTCACTAAGAAACCTAGGTTTAGATTTTTTTTTAAAAGGAAAATAAATAAATTTAACAAATAATTTATGAGTCTTAAGCATATATTTGTGCCTAGATTTATTCGTGTGTATTCATGCAATCCTAATCCAATTTAGTAATACTTTTCTCCACTTGATATGCATCACACAATATCCACACAACTTCATGTAACACCATCATCACATGTCCATGCACAATAATCATGCATCACTATGTGAGTATGTTTATTTACATAATTTAGCCCTACACATGTTTGTACATTCAAAATTAATGATTAGTTAAAAATCATAGGATTTAAAAAAAATAGATATTCTTGCACAATGTGTTCCTATGATATAAGTGACATCATTCCTATTAGATTAGAATGCGTAGACTCAAAATCATGCACTATTTTTTTCCTATGGTTTTTTCCTATTTTGATGGGGAGAAGTTGCCCACGCCCTATAGTCTTCTAAGTCTCAACATCATGCACTAATTCACCTTAGAATAAATTTAAGAATATTCATAATTATAATTTTCCCTTTCTAAATCATATCCATCATAAGGAACGGATTAATATTCCCCTTTACTTGCCTTCCTCATTGATCTCCTATATTGCCAAAGGGGCTTCTCTAGCTCTTCATTAGGGTTTAATTCTTCCCCTTTACAAATTTGTGCTCTCCACCAGCCCCCAACTAAACCCTACCTCCTTTGTCAATCCTCTAGAAATTAAGCTAATTAAAAACAAACCTCTCTCATCTCTGAAATCCCCTCCTTCAAGTTAAAAAAATTGTCTAAAAATATTTTTAATTTTTTTTATTTCCTTGATACCCCCTTTTGTTGATGAGCCACAAAGTGCCACCCCCCAAAAATGGAAATCCCCTCCTACCCTTAACACCTCCAAAAATAAAAATGTGAGACCCTTTGGGTCTATAACTATAGATATTGGTGATGAACAGAAGCCTTGCCATAAGAGCATTACTAATGGTTGTTTAGGTGAGAGGATTTTTTCCAAGTTAGCCTATGCTAGTTAACAAAATAGAGGTAACAATAATAAAGGAAAGAATCCGGCCCTTGAGGAAGAGGGTTTGGGCTCCTCTAATGAAGAGTTCCTCCCTAATTATGAAGAGGATAGCCCAAATTATAATTTATAGGAAGAGGATGAAGAAACAGTTAGTGTGGAGGAAGAGGAGGAAAATACTGAGGAGGATATTTTTGAGGAGATTAATGAAGATCTTGAAAACAAATGTTCTTCATTTGTGGCAGCATGATGGTAAGGTCAACATTAACAATGAAATGAAAGAAATCAAAAGAGAGAAAGAGACTAAATTTGACCCTCATGAAAATATAAGACCAAGAAAAGGAGCTATGTAGTTGCATTTCAAGAGCTAAGTCAAATTGTGAATATGATAACATGAAGGATAGGGTCTAAACTCTAAAAAAATGTTATAGGAAAATTTATTTCAATATCTGATGGGATCATGTAGTAGGCTATTTTTGGCACTATACCAAGAAGTTCTAATATTAGGAAAATCAAGAAGAAAGTGAGAAAGAACCAAGGAGATGTTGCTCAGATGATGACTAAAATAGATAACAATAAGGAGAAAGACTAGAAGGACTCTCTCAACAAGTTGAATGGTGACTAGGATATAATTAGTAGTCATAAAGATTATTGATGTTTGCTATGCTTTGATTCTTTTGGTGTTCAATATTTTTCTCAGGCCTACATGCCTTCTTAGTTATGACTATAAACTTTTGCTAATTTTTAATGTCTTTCTAAGGTGTGCATGCCTCTTCTCTTCGCTAGTTTTTATTGGTTGGGGCATTTGGACCTCTATTTTTTGCTTTCTATTCTATTGAAATTTTGGGATTAGGGCCCTTTCCATACTTTAATATAAAAAATAATAATTTATGAGATCATTATATCTAGAAAAAGGTCCAAAAAGTAAGTTTAACTTAGCCCAAAAATTGGCATCTCTAATATATATAAAAAAGTTAAAAAAACTTAAAATGTTTTTAATTTGAAAAGCAAGAACAGGGCCCTCATCCCAAACAAAATAGAAAATAAAAACACAAAGGCCTATAGGCCCACCAAACCAAGTAAATACAAAGGCCTACACGCCATCCATAAAAAAATCATTAAATAGTAAGGTAAATAGTCATAGAAACTAAAACCAAAATGGCATGCAAGCCTCATAGATACAGGTAGATAGATCCTAGAGAACCAAAGAAATAATAAAAGGGATACATGTTCAACAAAGAGAACTAATCCTTAGGGATATTGTTTAGATCCCATTTTTTCTTAATAAATTATAGGCTTCCCTTCTAGGTCTTCTCTGCATCTTCAGGTGTATCCTTCCTTGGAGTGTCTTCATCTTGGTTCTTCTCCCTCTTACATTTAAGTTTCTTGACTTTAGACTACCCAATAATATTTCCATTTAAATAACATGGTTCATAATCCCATAAGTAATAGAGATAATGTAACTCATTGCATTATTGAGCTCTTGCATCTTCTCTTTTAGTAAACCACTTTCATTATTTGACTCAATTCGGTTAAGCCTCCCATATAGATTATTGATTTGGTGCTTAAATTTTTTTAGGGGACTATGCTCCAAGTCCCCATAATCCTCTAATCTCATCATATCCTTATGTTTATTATCATTCTCCTCCTTCTATTTATGGTCCATTCCTTCCTCATCTTCCTCAATGTTAATGTTTATCTTGTTCCTGTCAATATCTTCCCTCTCCTTGTCTTCACTTTTTCCTCATCTTCCACCTCATCCTCACTTGTGCTATCTTCCTCGGTCTCATTTTCTATCACCACTTTGACCTATTTTTGAATATTATCTTGGTATTCCTCATTAAAAAAATGGAAATACTCTTCATTTGAATACTTGGAGCCTTCCTCATCAAAAGCTAACTTTTTCCCTTTAAAGTCCTAGTTTTTTATTTTTTGTCTCCACTTTGGCCAGTATAATTGACCTTCTCTCACCACTTCCACTACTTGAGTCACCAATTTGACTCGTATCAGTGCCCTCATCCAAAAATTTAATTGCATCATCCGTAATCACAATCTTCTTTGGAGGGCTAAGAAAATTTCAGTTGAACTAGTAGGTTTTGTCAAGATTTTTATATTTTGAGAGGGAGGGGTAGGCTTCTTTTCTACTATGGGAGGGTGTTAGGATACATCATTAATCAAGAGAGAAAAAAATATTTTTTTTCCCAAGAGTAGGGTTGTGCTAGATCAAAAGGGGGTTATCCTTTAATGGCTCAATTTCCACCATGCCCTCCTTCCACAAATTGAATAATTTTTAGGTAAGTTCATAATTGAAGCCCTTCATGGCTAGGAAGAATGGCACAATGTCTACTTCCTCAAAAATCCTCCATAAATACATATTTTTCTTAAGGAAAATGCATAATAAGGGTTCAGAGCACTTCCTCAACCCACAATTATATGCTAAAAATTCCTTCCACCATCTTCGTAGAAGACTTCAACGTATAGGAAACTCGCCACATTGGTAAATGTGAATAATAAAAGAAATAAAACTGAAGTCTTTTTTGGTAACTATGTTAAAAATGTGGGATAAAACATGATCCAACAATTGAACTAGCCCAGTTAAACATGCCTTCAAGAAATCACTCCACTTGTCCTTTATGATGAGACCTATAGTACACCTTTTGAGCTGAATCTTCTTCTTAATTGAGGTGATCGAAAGATTAGACCCAAGGCTCATGTGAGCATTAAGTTAACCATGTAAAATCATAACAACCTCTTTATTAAACATCCCCTTAAGACTTGGAGAAATATAGCGATATCCTAGTAAAATCTTATTAATCATTAGGGGGCATCTCGTTTACTAATCCAACAACCTTTAAAAACTTAAAATGTTAGAATTATTTAGAATTTCTAAAATTTAATTTTACGAAAAAAATCATTAAAATTGACTAATAGTTCATATTTATAGAGATAAAAAGAAATTAATTAAAATTTAGTAAAAGTAGCCTCACATTTGTATGAACATTTGAAAGAAAAACATAAAAAATTATTTCATCAATAAAACCTATCTATAATAGGAACCATGTCACTTATATTGTAGAAATACATTGTGCAAGAATATCTTATTTTTGGAAACTTATGATTTTCAACTAGTCATTTATTTTGAACATGCAAACATGTGGAGGGTTAAATTATATAAATAAACATATTTACATAATCATGCATGATTATTGTGCATGTACACATGATGATGGTGTTACATGAAGTTGTGTGGATATTGTGTGATGTGTATTAAGTGGAGAAAAGTGTTACCAAATTGAATTGTGGTTGCATGAATGCACAAGACTAAATCTAGGCACAAGTATATTCTTATAGAATTTATTCCTTCTTGACAAGAAATGGCACCCATTGCATTTATTTGGAGGTGGGATAATCTATGTTGGAGTTGTTACAAATTGTACTAGTTGACTCACTCACTATACTTCCTTGTGTTGACTATGTCCAATAATAATTTTTTCAGAAAGTACAATTTATTATATGGTGTTAATAATTTAATGCGTGAAATTTATATTGGAATAAATGTTATATAAACATAATGCATGTTAAGAATGTGTGAACTCTAGAAGTGGAGGAAAAATCTATTTTATTTTATTCCACATTAAAGATAGGATGCAAGCACATGTAATATAGGAGGTCAACAAAAAATAAACACTCTAGCTACATAGAAGATAGTGTAAAGATCATAAATTATGGTTTTATCTAGTAGTGTGTAAAAGTGTGTGAAAATATCCACACACATGTATCATGTGTCATGATTTAATAATTTATTAAGTGTGTGGATTTATCATGTATTAAATAATGTCATTCAAAGTGTAAAAGTGTGTGAAAATATAAGTTTATGGGACATGAGATTATAGTATTGGAAAATATAATCCTTTACATTTTTACAATATGTTTGGGTCCCCTCATTTAATTGGACTTAATTAAGCCTCTAATTGGTTCAATTATGCATTTAAAATCCTAATTAATCTAGTTTTGCAAAAGAGAAACTTGTATTAAACAATCACAAGAATTAATTAAATTTACTTGGAATTGGCATGTCTTAGGTTTGGGGCCTAGGACCCATTTTCCCAAGGGTGAATGGGTCTCCCTAGAGTTTAGGACCCTAATTTTAAATATGCTTTTGGTAGAATTTTTATGATTCAAATTCAATTTTCAATTGTTAGCCTTTAATGTTAATTTTTTGAGAAATTAGAAAATTACCTATAAATACAAGGTCTTTTATCTATTCAAATCCTAGAAATTTTTGAGAGACTTCACAAGAGCTAAGATTATTGTCAAAGGTGTTCAACAGAATATTTCTCAATCATTTGTAGCACTATTCAAGATCTCAAGCATCATGTCAAATTTATATTCATTCATGCATGTTTTTGGAGCTAACATTGTGATGTAGGTTTCAAGCATTCAAGTCAAGATTCAAGCATCAAGATCAACATCCAATCAAGAAATTTCATGCAAGATCATGAACTTGGAGAGATGTGTTAAATTTTAGTCCGTCGAGGATCTCCATTCAAGGGTTTGGTGAGTTGCAACATAGCATTGTTCAGTCATGATTCCTTTCATTCATGTTTCATTTCATTTCAAGGTTTAATTACCAAAATAGGGTTTGACCAAGGTAAGTGTCCATTCACCAAAGAAAGAAAAAAATCTCCTTGGGTTTGTTGTAGATTTGCAGGTGAAGAAGCATTGAAGATTGATCAAAAGTATAGATCTACAAAGTTGTCAAAGTTATCAACATTGTCGTCAATCCATGGAAACTCACTTGTAGAATTTAATTTCAACTTTCCATCTATGAAATTTGGAGGAATCAGGAGTGCAAATCTAGGAGTAGAGGATTTTGAAAATAGATTTTGGTTCCCTATAGCAAGACCCATTCTCCCTAGGTTGAATCTATCTTAGGAGACTCAATGGAGGCTTTTGGTGAGAGGTACAAAAATTCATAACCTTCTCAAATCTGCTGGAACTTTGTTGATTTTGTTAGATTAATGTTTTAAATTGATGTTTCAAGTTTTACATTGCGCAATTGGGTTTATTTACTATTTTTAGTTTTTCTCCCCAAAGTGCATTTAAGGCTAACTTACCCTATCCTAAGTCATAAGGAAAACAACAAGACCCCATTTAAGGTTGACTCACTTAAGGGTTGAAAGTCAATCTTGTCCTAGGAGATCTCTTTTTCCTATTGAACTAGGGAAGATAGGTGCATACCCCTTTTCCACACCCCAATTTTAGGGATCCTTATTTCCCTATGTTTCATTTTGGTGAACCTAACATTAAATACATCTTAATTTCTAAAATTGGAGTCCATTCAAACCCTAGGTCTAGGATTTACAATAGTTTGCATTACATTGCATTAGTTTTCACTTCATTTAGGGTTGTTAAAATTGAATTAGTATACATCTCATTTATGGTTTTAGGTTTTCATTTTGAATCCTTTAAAATTTGAAAAATTAAAAAAATTGCATGCACATTACATTGATTTTGCATAGTACTTGCATATTAGTGTATTTTTGGTCGTTCACATTCACAATTTGAGTCAAAATTGCATTTCAAAAGTGTCATTTGGTCCATAATTTTTCATTCATTCCACTTGCATTAGGTCACTTGAATTTGGAAAAATCTATCACAAAAACTACAATTTGCAACCTAAAACTGGAAATTCAAACATTAGGCAAGAAACTCAAACTTTGATTTTTCAAAACCTTGACCTAGGACCCATTCACCCTAGGTGAATCAATCCCTATACAGGTGCTTTTTTCAAAATTATGGACAATAATTTATCTTTTCTTGCTTCATTCTAATATGTTGTTACTTATGGGTTTCAATTTCATAAATTAGAAAATTTTGTCATTGTTTGCATTAAGTTCAATTTGTCAAATTGAGTGCATTGTTTTAAAATCAAAATTGGCATTAAAAACATTTCATTTTTAGTATATTGCATTCAAAAATTAGAAAATATTCAAATATTGGGTGAGTGCAAGATCATGGGGGTCCAAAAAGTGGCAATATGACAAAAAAGTGGTTGAAAACATTTTTTTAATCTGAATTTGATAAATGAAAAGGTGTATTGAGAAATTTGTCAGCTTTCCAAAAATATAAGATATGCCTTCTTTGGAATTAAATAGATAATTATTATTTATTTTCTATATACATTCTAACTAAAGTCCTGATTGATAGGTTGATTGAAAAACATTTAAAATTCTTAAAAATTTCATATTTTTTGAATCTAAAAGGTGTGACGCATTCTATGCTTCCCACACTATATGACAAGAAAATGAATTTCATAAATTTTTGACCAAGTTATGGTGGCTAGACAAATAAGTTTTAATATTTTTTAAAAGTTTTAATTAAAAAATCATAACTAATTATGTACTTGCAAAAAAAATACAAAAAAAGGTGGCACTTCTAGGCATGTGCCCTCTACTTATATTGAAAGTTTCAAAAAAAAAAAAAAAATCTTGTACTTAGGTTGGTTAGACATACACCTATTTTTTATTTTTTCCTTAAAATTTAGTACTACTACATTGAAATTATAAGTTTCCACCAAATAGATTCACTTTTTTTCAAAAAAGGAATAGTATCTTAGAAACTACATTCAATTTGGTATAAATTTTGTTTTTACATATTTTTCAAATTATATTAATAATGTATTCAAATTTTATTTGTGAAGTTTCCTAACTCTGTTTTGTCTAAATTTTCATTGCCACTTAAGGGCCTTGTTTGGACCCCCATGATCCTACACTGACCCTATCAGATCTAAAACTTTGCATAAAAATTCATCATGGACATGTGTATGGGTAATATATGGAAAACCTTAAGATCTCTGGTAGATGTTTCAAGTTGTGTGTTTGGCAAGGACCCTAATCAAATTGAGACTATTAATGAACCTTCACCTCCTAATGAATGTCCTTGTGAGGGAAATCTTAGGTCAAGATGAAGATATAATGCAAAAATTCATACAAGACTCCTTACATAACCTTGAGAATAATACATCCTTTTATCCATACATGCAAACACTACCTATAATCCCATCACTTGATATGTTCAACCTCTTACATCCTAAAATAGAAGCACAAAGAAAGCCTCAACCATTAATCATTATGAACTTAATCACAAGGACAATAATGATACTCTTTTATCCTATGTTTATCGAGTTATTAATACACCAATTAACTTAGATGAGAATTATGGTCAAGGCTTTAAGATCTTAAGCAAACAAGTATGTGACATAACAATTGATCATGCAATTCAAAAACTATTAGAGAAAATACCATCCAAGGATACAAAGGGGTTAGGATATCAAGATCTTCCCTCCACTTGCACATCTTTTAAGGGAAAAGGTATTCTCTTTCACAAGATCATATCAAGAGACCAATTAATACCTCACAAGGATAATAGAGTCACCATAGATCCTCCTCCCCCACCTCCACCTCAAAAAATTTCCCAAACAAGTAAAAAATCTAAGCCATATAAGATTAAGGAATTTCCATTCTTGCACACTACAATAGAGACTGAACAAAAAATAGAACAACTCCTTTGTCCAAGATTGATTTACTTGCCACCTATCAAAGAAAACAAAAAAGGAAAGAGTACAAACATGAATTACTATGCATTTCATAGAAATCTTGGGAATATTACTAATGAGTGTTGTCTTTTATAATGGTTTATCTATGAAAATGATGTTATTGATGTAATTAACTAAAATACATGCACTTTTGTCTTTTCCATGTGATAGTTGTAGGATCATAGCATACTCACTATTGCATGTTTTACATTTATTGTAAATCATTTTTGTATTGGAAAGATCCCATTCTCATCACTCATCTTGGCTCATCCTTGTCTTGAACTTAGTGGGGGCAAGGGGTTAGATAGACTTGTCCTACTTTGGAATTTGTTGTTATCCCTTTGGCTAGTTGGTGCAGGAGCACCCAGGTCATGTAATGCCTTTAAAAGGCTAATATGTCAAATTGTAATGTTAAAGTCTAAAATGTTGAGTCAAGGCCATGTAAATACTACTATGAATGTTTTCAAATCATTTATTAAGTTCTTAGGTGGTCACCTTACTAGATTCTCAAAATATTGTTAAAAGGAGGGAAAGATGTCATGATGTCATTATGTAAACAAATGTGCACCAATTTGGAAGATTAAGTTTAAAAGGGTAGTTGCACCGATGAGAAGTCAGAAAAGGAAGTTGCTAAGAAAGGGAAAACTATAAAAGCATGTATATGGCAAGGAAAAGCAGATCTTGTATTCCAATTTTACAAAATCAATAAAATACCCTTGTTTAGTTACTTTGGAAAAACTTTTATCTTCTTGTTTTAGTTACACAAGTTGGTTCAGGAATTTCAAGCCTTGGTACTTGTCAAGGAAGGATCTTTCCTCCATTCTAGTAGGAAGTAGGAGTTGTAATATAGTAATAGAGAAATTGGAACTCAGTTTTTGAGTCTCAGTCTATAATTTCTCAGAGTTGTTTTGAGACTCATTTGAGAGGTTGAGACCCATCCCACCGATGGAAACTTAGTATAATGGTGGGATGGGATAAGTAGGATGTTTTATTTTGTAATATTTTTTTTGTGTAGATGTGTTTGTGTGTAGGGGTAAGCAAGGATGTGGAAGATTTGTTGTGTTAAAGGAGGAAATTTTGAGTTTTTCAGTCAAAATGAATAGTTTCCAGCATGACAATGGAGAAATATCAAGTGCATGGGCTTGGAATCGGTTTGAAAGGTATTATTAGAAATAAAAAATCATGTTCCAAGTGGTGGCTGGAGAAATAGAGGTTTTCAAATGCTTTGTTCAAGAAACCCTCACTGGTTTTGTGCATTTCACCCTAAAATCAAGGGTTTGGTGGAACAGTGGATATTTAAGATTTTCAATTCTAAAAGATGTTGAAATATTGAGTTTTATAGCATTTATAGTGAATGTTTTAGCTTTTCTAACAATGTGGAGTTGGAAAAAAGGTGGATGCTTTGTAAAATAGCTCTATTTTAGTAGCCTTTCTTGAGCGTACAGTCTGAAATCTGATAGTTTCTCCATTATAAATCATTCTAATTTTTTGATATGATGACATGGGAATTAAGAGGACTCTAAATGTGCTTTTGGATCTTAGGTTTTGAATATAATGTGAGTGGTTCACCTGATCTAGGGTATGGAGGTCTATTGTTAATTAATATTTAGATTTAATGGACAGTGGAAATTTGTGTGTATAGGGAAGTGAGTGACCTTAAATACTTGAACCTTGTCATTTGGATGGAGTTACTATAGAATTTATGCTTGAATGAGGTTGTAAAGGAAGTGCACACTATTTTGGGAATGATGATTCTATTGTGTGTCTTAGTATCTTTACGAAGCAGGCATATATGATATTTATACACCGATGTATTGAATTGATTTCGCTCAAAACATGATGAATCTTGTGTCTTGAAGGATTGATTAACTAGTTGATAGCAAGAAGAATTGGTTTTTGTTAGTTTCCTTGTAAGGAAAATAAATTGGTGCTATTAGAGAAGTTTAGACTGTTTTCAATGATTGAATTTTGGTTATTGACATTTTGATGATGCATAAGTTGAATTGGAATCTGATTTAGAATAATTTTTTTGTTGCCTTGAAGATATGATATATACAAGAATTTGAAGGTTTGATAATTGGTTGTGTAGCAAGTGAGCATAATGTGTTGCCTTGGTAAAGGTATTTGTTGATGGTTTCCCTATGAAAAGGCTAAGGGAATGTATAGATGTTGATATGGTGGTTGAGAATGATGTGGATCTAATTGATTGAATCAAAGTTTGCTAAAATGGTTTTTGCTTTGAATTAGTCAATGTGACCATAATGCAAGTATTTTAAAGGTTGATGAAGAGATTGGAGTGACTAAGAGAATTTTAGTGGATTTTGGTTGAATGAAAAGTAGATTTCTGATGAAATTATATTTGATCTTCTCTTGATTATATTTGGGATTGAAATCCCTTGAATAAATGATGGTGTTGAGGTGTTTGGTTATGATGCTCTGTATCACTAGTTGTCTCCATTCCACATATGATGAACAAGATTGGGTTGTAGATGACCTGCTATAGGTTGAATTTCATGCCATACCAGTCTTCTCTTTGTATTCATTTTCTTTGTGATTTCATATGGATGATGTGATCCCCTATATAGTGCTACTTGGCATGTCTTTATATGTTTGTGAGCCTACTTGGATGACCCTTATCACTCTGTTGGTGTAAGGATACAAAGGAAGTGAACATGTCATGAAATTCTTCTATTTGTATCTACATTCTTCTATCTATCATAACCATTTATCTTGTCTTATGTTTTCCTTTTGTGGATGATGCAAGGCGTCAAGACATCTAGGTCTCTTCCGTGTTTACCCAAAAGCTCTCATTTTTTTTCACTCTCTATGTGTCATTATTCCTTTGTGATCATTGTTCCATGAGTCATTTGAGGAATTATGATAGTTCTAAGCTCAATTATATCATTGAAGCAAAGAAAAAAATTGAACCCAAATCCATGGATCCATTATGTGTTATCTTAGGATTGCATATGGGGAGAAACGCACCTTTCCATGATGTAGCTCTATTTGGAAACACATGTTTTACATAGGGATTTCTGAATAAATCTCTCATGTATTGGAATTTATTGTGTTCTACTTTAAATTAATTGCTCACAACATGGTGTTTAGCAATTTCTTTAAAGCGGGGGCATATACATCCCCACTCATTGTTTGCTTCAAAGTGTGCTCTTCTTACTTCACGTCATGTGTCTTCTTGGTGGTTTCATTAGGTTTGATATCCTTCAAGAGCATGAACTTTCTTGGTATATGGCATTCCTCTTAGTGGTGATGCTACAACTTGCATTCCCTAAGTTGTGAATCTTTTATCATTGACTAGTCCTCTCTTGAAGATATTAGGAACAATGTTCCCTAAGGTGAGATCTTTCATGAACTAAGAAAAACCCCTTTGAATTTCCTATTGCATGTATCAAGGCCACCAAGCATAACACAACTTTCTTGTCAGTGAAGCCTTAATTTTTTTCATGACCACCATGCATAGCACAACTTGCTTGCCAATGGGTCATTTTTCATGAGTGCCTAGCATAACGTAGCTTGCTAGCCTTGTGATCATTTCCATGGCACCTTATCCAAGTTATCAAGAGGTATAACTTTGGTATTTTTAGTACAATGGGAGCCTATAGACTTGGCATGAATTCCCATTAGCCACTTATTAGGGCTCGCCTAGTGGCTGGTGAATTTTCACTAGACCATGTGAGTATATTTTGTTTGCATAGTGGACAACAAGCTTCCACTTGTAAAAATTTTATGGATAAATAGCTAAGGCTTGATCCATACCAATTGGAAAAATAGTCAAAGCTTGATCCATCCCCTCTTTCCCTTCTCTAATTTTGACATTGTATGTGTGGGAGTAAATGGTGACTCCCCAACACCACCAGGAATAGTTGCTAGACCACTTCCACAAGATAGAGAATGGCAAGAAAGATTGCTTCACAATGCAAGATTGATTAATGGTTGAATATGATTGAATATACAAATGTAGATGAGATGCCTTGCTTATAAAGGCAAGGATGAGAGATATGATTAGACAAGATCATGACGAGTGTCTTAATCCTATGACATGAGACAACTAACTACCTAGGAATCATGCAATATAGCTAGATAAGATAAGTTCTAGAAAATCCAACTAATACTTCTAGAAATAATCTTATATCCTAAGTAAAATTAACATTTGAATATGTCCCCTAATTACCTGGCGAATGAATTAGATAGGTACAAGACATTTATTCACACCAACACCCCCCCCCCTTAAGTGCAACTTAGGGGAATATTATTATGAAAACTATGCAAAGACTACAAGGATGGGTCCCAGCTACTAGGCCATGTTAGGTACCCATTTACAAATGCAATCAATCTCTCACAAGCAAAGAAAAGGAGAAAACCCAGTGGGACAAAACTCCTCTCCAAAAGAGAGAAAAATAAATAAAACAAAAGAAACATGATGTATGGAGGACTCAATGATACCCCCCAAGGACTACATCCATCATGTATATGTACAATCAAAGACCCCCCCATAAGAGGGTAGTAGAGAGATAAGATACTCCCCCCATAATGTGTGATTACTTGTAAACATGGTTAATGTCTGAAGAAAAAACATAATCTAATGTCTACAAACAATTTTTCTCCCCTTAGGAAGAAGATACACCAATTACAACTGCAGGAATGCTTCCCATTCTAGATAGGAACTAGTAGGAAGAGGAATCCATATGTGTGAAGATTGTGTCTCTAAAATCAGGCACCTAAGGGCTTAAAATTTTATGGACAAATATCTAAGGCTTGATCCATACCAATTGGAAAAATAGTCAAAGCTTGATCCATCCCCTATTTCCCTTCTTGAATTTTGACATTGTATGCTTGTGTATTTTGTCTTGTTGCATATTTAACATAGGTAGGTGACTCTTTATGCCTTTTTTGGGTTTCCATGAGATCTTAGATCTTGGGTGCTTGATCATCCTCCTTGACCTTTTTTTTCTTATCTTTCCAACAATTGTAAAATTAGACCTCTCTTGACACTTTCTTGTCTAGTTTAACTTGTGAGTTTGAGTGTAGGGCTCATCCTATCACTAAATTGGGGGCTAAATGTAGTGTTGGAAAATGTACTCCTTTACATTTTTTCAATATGTTTGGGTCTCCTAATTTAATTGGACTTAATGAAGCCTCTAATTGGACCAATTATGCATTTAAAAGGCTAATTAATCTCATTTTCTGAAATAGAAACTTGTATTAAACAATTGCAATTATTAATTAAATTTCCTTGGAATTGGTGTGTCCTAGGTTTGAATCTTAGGATCCAATCACCCAAGGGAGAATGGGTCCCCTTAAGTTTAAGACCCCAATTTTAAATATTTTTTTGGTGGAATTTTTATGATTCAAATTCAATTTGCAATTGTTGACATTTGATGTTTAATTTTTGAGAAATTAGAAAATTATCTATAAATACAAGGTCTTTTTATAATTTCAAATCCTAGAAATTTTTGAGAGATTTCACAAGAGCTAAGATTATTGTAAAATATTTTCAAGAGTTGATTTTTAAATCATTTGTTGCAGCATTCAATATCTCAAGAATCATGTCAAATTTATCTTCATTCATGCATGTTTTTGGAGCTAACATTGTGATGTAGGTTTCAAGCATTCAATTCAAGATTCAAGAATCAAGATCAACATCCAATCAATCCATTTCATGCAAGATCAAAACCTTGGAGAGATGTGTTATATTTCAGTCCTTCAAGGACCTCCATTCAAGGGTTTGGTGACTTGCAACTTAGCATTTTTCATTCATCATTCCTTCCATTCATGTTTCATTTCATTTCAAGGTTTAATTAACAAAATGAGGTTTGACCAAGGCAAACCCCATTCACCAAAGCCAAACATTTTTTCCCTCTTGTTTGTGTTGCAAATTTGTAGGTGAAGCAACATTGAGGATTGATCAAATGTATAAATTTGCAAAGTTGTCAAAGTTGTCAACATTGTTGTCAAGCCATGAAAACTCACTTGTAAAATTTAGTTCTGACTTTTTGACTATGAAATATGGAGGAATTGAGATTGAAAATCTAGGAGAAGAGGACTATGAAAAAATATTTTGGATCCATTTTGGAATCTATGCCAAGAGGACACTCAGTAGAGGCTTTTGGTGATAGGTGCATAAATTCATAGCCTTCTCAAATAAACTGGAACTTTTTTATTTTGTTAGATTAAGGTTTTAAATTGATGTTTCAAGTATTATATTGTATAGTTGGGTTTATTTACTATTTTTAGTTTTTCTTCCCAAAGTGCATTTCAAGATGATTTACCCTATCCTAAGTCATAAGGAAAATAACAAGACTCTCATCAAGGTTGACTCATCTAAGGGTTGAAATTCAATCTTTCCCTAGGGGATCTCTTTTTCGTAATGAACTAGGTAAGATAGGTGCATACACATTTTCATCACCTCAATTTTAGGGATCCCCATTTCCCTATGTTTCAGAGACTAAGTTTTGATTGACCTTTAATTAACTTCCATTTTATAGGTGGAAGGATATGGAATGGTATAGTTGTGATCCAATGATGATCTCATTAATTTACTAGAAGGTGATAACAAATCATATGTCATAATTAAAGATAAGAAATATTGAGAGCATAAAGAAAATCCAAGCATCTTTGAAAAAAATGTATATAGTGTCTAATGTGACAGTAGTCATCTTATAGGAAACTATTTGGCCACCTTATAAAACCTCTCAACAATCATAAATATTTATTTATTTTATTGCTCGATGTTCCAAAGGTTGTATAACAAACTTAAGAACTATTTTACATTTAGATAATAATATAATAAATACCGGAGTCTTTAGCATGTATTCAAATTTTCAAGTGAAGTATGAGGGAGTGGGACATTTGGATAGATCCTCATAATATAATAACTTCCAAAACTCATACTCAAACACTTGAGAGATAAAATTGAGAAAGAAGTGGTTTGATGGGAATTTCTCACACATGTGTGAGAAAGACTAATAGGGTTTGTTGGAGATCAATTATGAAGATGACAAGTAGCACCATCAAAATGAGAGATTGCATAATTTAAGAATTTTATATAGTTCTCAAATTAGAAGAGAAAAGGTCTTTTTGGCTCTTCATTCTTGATGTGTCATTCTTACAATTATGATTTGTGAGTTAAAAAGTAAAGAGAGAAGGATTATTTGAGAGGATAAGCTAGAAGAGGAGCATTATATTGGGCTACACAAATATTCTATAAGTGGTGAAACTAATTCAAGGTGGGCCTCTTGTCTTGAACCTACTCTAATATATTTAAAAAATTTATGTGTATGTGTGCTTGATTAAAATTTGTGAGGTGTTGTAGTTGGTTTTATTGATTTATTTGTATATGTGTGTTGTTATTCATGTCATTGTGAGTTATGTGATTGGACTAGTTATTGATTAGACTTTTCACACAGTTGAAACCCCTCAGGGAAAATCTTAGCCTTACCCCTATCCTTGGACTCTGAAACTTGAGAATATCCATCCATGTTAACCAAAAAATTCCCCTTACCAGCCACAGGGGATGCACCATCACCAGAATTCCTCATTCCATCACCCTGGATATTCTCTACCACCTCCTGAATTTTTTCACCCTCATCCTTTACATGGCCCTTGTCCTCTTGCCACCACAAATTCCATCCTCAATACCATCAACAAAGGCATCCTTTAGTTTTTGTTTAACATGCAAAAGGAGATATTTTCCTTAAAAGTTGAGGGATTCACACTTCCAAACGAAGGCATGTAATCCAAGTTAGTATCATAGCCATTGGACCAAACCTCTGACTCCTCATCCATTTATGTCCCCTCACTCTCTGGAATCTCTTCAATTAGACATCTCCCACTCCCTTTCCCCTTATTTTTAAAAACAAGGGACCGGGGAGCTCGAACAATACAATTAGCTTTGATAAAATCTACAATGAGCAACATCAAGCCCTCATGCAGAAAAGGGTTTCTAGGTTTCTTCCTAAAATTTGAAATTCCTTCTTCCAAAGAAATCAAAAGGTAAAATGGGAAGGACGCAAGCTTACCATGCCAAAAGTGTTCAATAACACGAAATGGTGACCATATAATGCCATGTATCTACCATCAAGGCTGAAGTATCATATCAACACCATTGCAACATCCTACCAAATGGGTTTTATCTTAGTCCTGTCATAACCCCCATAGTCTAATCTGACCATTTTAGCTTGTTCTCTATCTCTGGAAAAAAATTGACTAGCCAACTATGAAATATTCTTGTCCCTATAAAATTTCTTGCCTTCCATCAACATACCCATCACTTCAGTAATAAATTCTTCATTGATGGGAGTATCCCTACCAAACATAATCAACACATGTCCATGCCATGCATCAACAAAATCCTTCCACACACTGGCCTTAAATCCATTCAACCTCTCCATTAAAGGAGTGATGCCTCCTCTCTACAGAATCACCCAGACATCAGCATTGGCTTTGATGTCATCACAAGACAAAGGCTTTGTTCTACACCTATCGCCACCCATCATCAGAACACTTGTAGAAAGAAACTGCAAACAATGAGAGAAAAAGGAAAGAGGAAGATAAACATCTAGAAAGCGTGTGGAGAAATCAAGGGTGGTACCGATAGATATAATGAAGAGGAGGCTTAAACAACTCAACCGAGGAAGACAAAAAATTCCAATGAGTATCAATTGTACGAAAATTCTAATCAACTAGTGAACTTCATGATACCCACACATTCCAAAAGCCAAGGAGGTGGACATAACCATCGAGCTAATGTAAATCATTATGAATGAGGGTGCTTAAATCAATAGGTAGGACGTCATTTACATCCCATGACCTTGTCGATGTCACCCCAAAATTTGCTAACCAATTAGCCATAAAATTTTCCTCTCTATAGGCATGAGATATATAAATATCATCAAATTCACCACTTAATAAAATGGCATCCAAAATTAAAATTTTAATAGTCCACAATGGGGGATACCCTTTCTTTAGGCAATTTACAATGTTTAGGTAATCCCCTTCTATCCATAGTTTAGAAATCCCCAAGTCTCTAGCCAACTTGATGCTATGATAGGCCACAGTAGCCTTAGCAAAGTGGTTTTTCTGGATTCCCAAAGGGAGTGCCACCACTAAAACAAACCTACCATTGTGATCTCTCAACACTCCCCCACAACCTGCAGGACCCGAATTACCTTTAGCTGAACCATCAAAGTTGACTTTCTACCATCCAGGGGGAGGAGGAAACTAGACCACCCCATCCCTATCAAGTTTAGCCTTCTTCAAGGGTTTAGCAATATCAAAAGAAAGTTTCCAATTGCTCACCACCGAGGCATCATAATCAAAAACCTTCACTCTTCCAGGAATATCAATTTTGTCAACCACCAGCTTGAAATTTTCCTTAATAGACAAAACAATTTTGAAAAAGAGAGAGAGAGGTGAGAGAGAGGAATCCCTAAAAATTTTGTTGTTCCTCTCCTTCCAAAGACCCCAAAAAATATGCAAAAGCATGAGTGACCAAAGCAAATCCAAAGAAGGATTAGTAGGAGCACACCATTGGAGCCAAAGATCCCAAACTGACACAAGAAAAATCCATTCCACACGCCATAGATTGAGAAAGAGGGACCAAACTTTTTGAGCAAAGATACAGCCAATGAACAAATGATAAATTCCCTTTGCATCCATCATGCATAGGTAGCATCTGTTGGGCATGGAAATCCCCCTTTTCTACAGATTATTAATAATTAAAATATTTTCCTACACCATAAGCCACAAAAAAATATTAATCTTGGGGATTAGCCTTGGAGACCACACTAAACCCCATGGCGGCCTAGGACCCATAAGGTCATTACACAACTTAAATGCAGAGGCCACTGAAAACATCCAATTCAGGAGCCATCTCCAAATCACCATATCCCTTTGGGGAGAGACAGGTATTTGAATTCCTAGGAAACTCATTAAATAGATCCACCAACACTGAAAACATCTCATGGATCTTCCTCCATTCCCCATCCACAATATAGTCATCCACATGACTCTGAACTCACAAATGTATAAATCCCTCTAGGGGGTTTCCCAATGAGAATCTCACAATGAACAATGCCCAAACCATCAATTATCCCAAAAGACGATATCACGACCATCCCCAACCAACCATTGCAAACCAATAGAAATCACACCTCTAGATTTGATAAGTGAATTCTAGAAGTAGGAGCCTGAAGGAGGAGAGAAATACTCCTAAAATTTATCCACTTGAGCAAGATATTTAGAAGCCAAAATCTCCACCTAGTCCTTCTCATGAAGGAAATGCCAAAGTTGTTTGGCCACAATTGAAAGGTTTAATTTTGTGTAGACCTAGACCCCCATGGAATTTAGACCATCACACTTCTTCCCATGATACCGGACTCAATCTCTTCTTGTCCTCCACTCCCGACCAAAGAAACCTTCTCTAGATACATTCAATCTTCTATAATTTAAGAGGCATCTAAAAGAGCCTGAGAGCATACACCAAGAGATTTTGTAAAGTAGACTTGATGAGCACCAATTTTCCAACCTAATTAAGTAAAGTACCTTTCCATCCAGCCAACTTCACATTACATTTATCAATCAAGCCATTCCAAAATGAGTCATGAGATGAATTAGCTCCAAGAGGCAAACCAAGGTAATTCGATGGAAGAGCCATAGAACACTAAATGATACCAACAATTCTATGCTTTCTTCTATCCAGAGTATTGAGGAAGAAGATTGTGCTCTTAGGGAGGCTCACCAACTACCTAGATGTTGCCTCATGTACTTCTAGAGAGTCAGCTTTATTGTCCTAGCTTCCTAAATAGAGGAATCTCCCATAATAAAAGTGTCATCAACAAACTGTTGATGCACACAAGGGGGCGAAGAAGAAGAGGGTCTCAGACCCTTCAGGGCACCTGAAGAAAGCTTCAACTGCAGTGACCTACCTAGAGTTTCAGCCAAAATAATGAAGAGGAAGGGTGAAATTGGGTCACCCTGTCGAACCCCCTGGAGCTTTTGAATAAATCTGAGGGAGAACCATTCATGATAATAAAAAGGAAACCATAGAAATAAGGCTCCTAACCAGCTGAACAAAGGTATCCAAGAAGCAAAAAGCAAAGAGAACTTTATATAAGAAGGACCAATTTTCCCTATCATAAGCTTTAAACAAATACAATTTTAACAAGAAGCCAACCCTTTTGTTTACCATCAACGAATGGATGCTTTCATGCAAAGTGATCATAGGTTCAATAATTTTCCTAGCCACAACAAAGCCACTTTGGTAGGGAGAGATAATTAGAGGTAGAACCCTCTATAGCCTAACCAACAAAACCTTGGAAAAAATATTGTAAATTAAATTACACATGCTAATAGGTCTAAACTCATTAAATGTTGAGGCCCCAGGAATCTTCAGAATCAACACCAAAAAAGTATCATTCAATTCTTTAAGCAAATTACAGCTGCCAAAAAAACTCTTTAGTCGCATCCACCACATCCCTGAACACAATTGTTTAGGACTCTTGAAAGAAGAACATGGGGATCCCATCTAGGTCAAGGGCCTTGTTACCAATAAAGGAAAAAACAATATTCCTAACTTATTCCATAGAGAGGATACCACAAAGCATACAGTTGAGATCATCTGTCACCAGACGAGGAATGAAATCTAGCAAATGATCCTGATCAACCAAGGAAGGGGAAAAACCATCAGTCAAGAGGTTTGAGAAGAAAGCAATAGTCGCTTGCCTAATCTCCTCATTCTCAATCACCCTATCATTTTGATGAATGAACTTGATTTGATTAGAGGAACAATGCTTAAGCATAGTGAGAACAAATAATTTGCTATTCCTATCACCACAATTAAGCCACACCTCCTGCATCTTTGTTTCCAAACTTCCTCCTCCCTAGCCACTATGTTGGTAGATGGGAGAAAAGTACACTCTCTTCATTAGCCAGACCAGCATTATATCCCCTAACTTGAATACTCTATTGAACACAATCAAGATCAACCTTGATGTGAGCTTTCTCTTGGAAAATATGGCCAAAGGAGGCCTTATTCCAATTCCTCACATTGACCTTCACCACAGCAAGCTTCTTTGCCACCCTGTACATAGCCAACCCATCCACTTGGATATCCCACCACAAAGAAAGCTTAGATTTGAAATATGGATGAGACGTCCACATTTTTTCAAATCTGAAAGGATAATAGTGCCTACAACCAACCACCTCAGCCGATAGGGAAATAGGAAAGCGATCCGACCCCAACCTTGTCAAGGTTGAAAGAGAGCAAGAAAAACAAGCCAACCACTCATGAGATAAAAGGGCCCAATCTAGCTTGACCTGGATTAAAGCATCCCCCATCTGATGGTTTGACCAAGTATATGAGGCACCACGCAGATCCACATCAAACAAAGCACTGACATTTACAAACTTCATTAAGTCAAATCTTCTTGCATCATCAATCTGAGAACCACCCAATTTATCATCAGAACTTAGCAGAGTGTTGAAATCTCCCATAACCAACTAGTTCTTAGAAGGAAAATCAGCCTTGAAAGAACATAGATTCCCCTAAAAATTGTTTTGAGCACTTATGGAATTAGGAGCATAAATTTTCAAAGTGAACCATAAAAATTCGCTTATAGTATGGTGAAAGTAAGTAGAAATGTGGTTAGGGACCCCATAGACAACCTTACCAACCGCAACTTTCATATTCCAGAAAGTATTTATGCCCCCATCAGCACCATATGCATCAAAACCATGAAGGCCACAATCCTTAAAGAGTCTTTTCTTAAGATATTCCAACCTTTCAATAGGAATTTTAATTTCTTGAATCAAGATCACATCTAGTTTATGATCCCTCACTAGGTTAGCAAGGAGATCCTGTTTGTGAGGGTTATTCAACCCTCAAATATTCTGTGAAAGATTCTTCATAAAGGAGTCTGAGATGCTCCCTTCGGACGCATCTCAAAAAGAGTTTTCTAGGAGCCATCGACAATATCAGCTTTACTTTCCTTCTCCCTACTCTGAAGCAAAGTGGGTCTCCCTCAACCCCTTGGTTTTGACCCGCAATCAGCCTTTGACTGATTCCTAGTAGCCACCACTTGAGGTGATGAATTATTCTTCCTATTTCTAGTCTTGACCAGAGAATAAGGAGGATCCTTGACTTATTATGAGCATCCCATCCCACAATCATTGACAGAAGAGGTGAGCACTAGATTTGAAAAATCCCTTGGTGGGTCCTACAAAACCACCTCCATACCACCCTTCTCCCTATCTCTGGGAGAATTCACCAACATAGATGGTTCCTTAACTGTCTCCACACCCTCAACTATTTTGGGATCCTTAACAACCTCCACCGCCTCATCTAC
>VDFB02287064.1:0-34824 GCA_007258455.2 Sequoia sempervirens
GGTGAACATATACTAGTTGTTATTGTCTATGTTGATGATATCATTTTTGGTAGAAACTATGATGAAATGTGCATTTTTTTTGCTACTATAATGCAAAAATAGTTTGAGATGTCCATGTTAGGAGAATTAAAAATTTTCCTTGGTTTACAAGTCAATTAGTTAGACACAAGACTTTTCATTTCTCATACCAAGTTTGTGAAGGAAATTTTAAAGAAATTCAAGATGGAATATTTCAAGCCAGTTAGCACACCTATGGTCACTGGATGTAGGCTCAACAAAGATGATAAATATGAATTAGTAGATCAATCATTACATAGGTCCACGATTAGAAGCCTTTTATATCTTACTACAACAAGTCTTGATATCATGCAACCAGTTTGCATAGTTGCTAGATTTCAAGTTGCTCCTAAGGAGATACATGTTAAATTTGTGAAGCGGATTTTTAGATACTTGAAGAGTACATGAAAATATGGTTTATGGTATCTTCTTGGTAATGATTTCACTTTAACTACATACACTGATACAAATTGGGTTGGTTGTGTGGATGACAAAAAGAGCACTAGTAGCAACACCACCTTTATAGGAGATAGATTGGTAGCATGGTTAAGTAAGAAACAAGAGTGAATTTCTTTATCAATAGTTGAAGTTGAATATATTGATGTTGTATCTTGTTGTACTCAGGTGTTGTGAATGAAACAAATACTGCAAGATATTAAGGTGAATTTTATTGGCCAGTCAATATTTATTGTGATAATAAGTTAGTACAATAAATATCTCTAAGAATCTTGTTATGCATTCCAGAACCAAGCACATATATATTCAATATCATTTTCTTAGGGATAAAGTTGTTGCACATGAAGTCAAACTAGAATTTGTTTCTAGAAAGGATCATATGACAGATATTTTCACAAAACCCCTTCCAAAGGAGTCATTTGAACAACTCAAGGATAAATTAGGAGTTATTCCCTTCCAAAGGAGTCATTTGAACAACTCAAGGATAAATTAGGAGTTATTCCTTCTCCTCATTCTATTTGACTACAAAACATATTGATCCAAGGGGAGCATCATAGAGTAATTCTTTATTCCTAGTATTTCCCTTTGTAATTGATGTCAAAAGGGGAGAGTATTATTTGAGTAAAGAAAATATATGCTGATTTGTGTTAGGGGAGGATAAAGCATGTTGTGATTTTTGATGAATAATGTTGTCATTCATATTTTAGAGTTTCAAAGGTTTTCAAAGTGTTGTCATTTTTAGAAGTGTTTCCATTTTCAAAGGTGTTTCCATGAATGACAAAAGGGGAGATTGTTGGAAATTTGATTGTCATTAATGTCAAAAGGGTATCTCATTGATATCAAAATAAGATCTGCATGTTATCAAATGGGGAGTTGTTGATTGGTGTCACAAGGGCTTCATAAGGATGTTAAAAAGAGAGATTGATTAGCATTATGATGCCAAGGAAATAAGTGTTGAAGAACTGAAGAAGTTTGGGCTTCAGGCATTGAGCTTACCTTATATTGCTTGCTAAGAGAAGAAAGAGTTAGTCATTTTCAACTTATTCTAAAAAGGTGTCGGGCATCAGGCTTCAACATTAAGGATTATGCCTTATCTGAAAGTGATGAAAGGGGTATGAAGGAACCCAAAACCTTGACATCTAAAATGACTTTAGTGTTCGTGGATTGGAATTAAGGCTTATACCTTAACAGTTTGTTATGTATGAAGTATACAAGAGACTTGAACTTTGACACTTGAAAAGGCTTCAAGGATCACGGGTTGGAAGATTGGCTTACGCCTTGCCAAAAGGCAGGTAAGCAGTAAGCCTGAAGGCTGAAACTCAAAAGGGTTATGTCAACTAACATTTTGTAAAGGAAGTGTTCATGCATTGCAGAGCGGTAATAAGTTTTATGCCATATCAAAAGCAAAAAAAGAAGTAAGCGATATGTGCGAACCCCAATATCTAATACCTCAAAGGACTCATCGGAGTTTCAAAGTTTGGTGGTATGTCTTATCGTTTGCATATGAAGTGGAAGGTGGTAAATGGTAAAGGGTAAGGTTGATGTCCAAACCCCAATAGGTGAGTAAAGAGATTTAGACTAAAGTGTTTGGGATTTCTTGTTAACCTCTGCTAAGCACTTCAATTATGAGGTAAGGGAGATCAGTGACTCTTGACCCTCGGATAAAAAGAAACATAAATTCAACAAAATAGAAGAAGTGATCAACAACACTGATTTAAAGGAAGGTTAATCTAATGGCTATGAATTAAAGTTAATGTATTTTAACAAGTACCATTAGATCATGGAAACAAGCAAAAGATCAAGGGTTGTCATTCAAAATGTGTAAATGGATATTTTAGAGGTCAAAATTTGACAGGTAGTTACAAAATGGAAGTCGATTTAAGTATTTGACAGTTTTCAAAGGTTGGTGATGCAGTTTGGGTTCTTGTAAGGGTGAAATGGTTACTGTTGCAATTAGATCGAGTGTGTGAGTGGGTGTTGAAAAAAAATCCTATCATTGCATGTGTATTGTAGAGATATCAATGAAGCATTAGTTGAACATATATGTAGGTTGCTAAATTGAATGCTTGTTCAGGAGTGTTATATGATATTGTGATATATGAAAACCTATCAAAGTTGTGAACATTGAAGTATGAGTAGAGAAAATCAGAGTGTGGAGAAAGTTGTGTAGTTTAATGATTTGAAAAGGTGCATTCTCAAGTTGAAGAAGAACTAGTATCAACACATATGAGCTTGTAATGTTGTAGGGGTTAGTGCCTCAAAAAGGTTGAGTTGGTGATCAATTAGGTGTACAGTGTACTAGGAGGTTGGTGCCTCAAAACATTGACTTGGGTGTAAATGTACCTATAAGTGGGTGCTTACAAAACATATGTAAAATATTTTATTGTGAGGTTAGATTTGAGCCGTAGACTCAAGCAACTATTCTCATAGTGGTTTTTTCCTTTCTAGGGTTTTCCATGTATATCTGGTGTCTTCTTTATGTGTGATGTTTTTTGTGGAATCTTAAATCTTTTATGTTGGTTGAACTTGGTAAAAAAATTTATACACTGATTCAACCCCCCTCTTAGTGTATTGGTGTTATTTCAACAAGTGTGACACATTATCAAAGGTTAAAACTCTACATCAATGGAGTTAATGAACAAATTAAACATGATTTTCATTTATTGGAACCTTGTAAAGTTATAAAATCAATGCAACAATCATTACCTATTGAGCAAAGAAACATCACTACAAAAATATTAATACAAGGCCAAATAGTTGGATGGAAAGATAAAAATGTCACTAATCCTACTAATAAAAATAGGGCTAACCATTTTATCCCAAAACAAATAATTAAACAATCTTCTCAACAAGAGGAAGAGAAAGGACAAAAAGGTCTATGTTAACATTGTGATAGAAAATGGTCTAGGGGCTGTAAATGTAGTAGTAGTGAGAAGAGACTAATGATTATTGAGAATGAGGTTCAAGATGAGGAAGAAGTATCTATGGAAGAACCAAATATGGAACTAAATAGTGAAAATTTAGAGGAAGAAGATAGTGCTACTATTTCATTACATGCATTGAATGGAACAAGAACACGAAACACACTTAAGTTTTTGGTTATATAAAAAAGATAAAGTAATAGTGTTGATTGATTCTAGTACACATAACTTTATTGATATAAGATTAGCTCATGAACTTAATTGTTTTGTATAACCAGTCTCTAAATTCCAATTCATGATAACTAATGGAAAACAACTCTCTTGTGGTGGTAAGTTCCATCATATAAAACTTTCAATGGGAAATTACCATTTAAATTAATAAATATTTTCTATTCCAATAGGAGGAGAAAATGTAGTTTTAGGAATACAATGGCTTAAAATTTTGGGAATGTTGTCCTTCAGTTTTCAAGAATTATTTATGACTTTAAACTCTAATGGAAAAAATTATAAAGTTATAGGAGTAACATCACCACCAACTCAAATTATTATATCCCACAGGATGGAAAAATTACTTAAGAAAGGTTCATATGGTCTAGTGGCACAACTAAATTTTATAGAAGCACAAGATGTGAAAAATCAAAATCCACAAGAAATTCAAGAGATCATTTAAAAAAACCAATTTTTTTTTATAGAACCTAAGGGTCTACCTACAATTAGATACCATAATCATGCCATTGAATTAATAATTGAAAGCATTCCTCCTAACATTAGACCTTATCATTATCCTTATGAAAAAAGATAAATTAAAAAATAGTCAAGGAAATGTTAGATTTAGGAATTATTCATCCTATTAAAATTCCCTATTCATCTCAAATGATTATGGTTAAAAGGAAGGGGAAGTCATGGAGAATGTGTCCTAATTATAGGTAACTCAATAAGCTCACTCTTAAGGATGTGTTTCATATTCCTATTATTGATGAATTATTAGATGAACTAAATGGTGCAATTTTCTTTACTAATTTAGATTTACGTTTTGGCTTTCATCAAATTCATATGAAGGAAGAAGATATAAATAAAATTTCCTTTAGAACACATGAGGGAAATTATGAATTCTTAGTAATATCATTTGGTTTAACTAATGCCCCATCAAATTCTCAAAGCATCATGAACTTAGTACTTCTCCCATTTCTTCATAAATTTGTGGTGGATTTATTTGATGATATGTTTATCTTTAGTAAGTCATGGGAAGAACATTTGCAACATGTAGATCAGAAGATATTACAAGTATTTAAGGATAATCAAATCTATGCCAAACAATCTAAAAGTGTCTTTGGGGTAAAAGAAACAGAATAATTGGGACATGTGGTGTCACATGAAGGTGTCACTTGGTAGACCCCAAGAAGATTGTTGCAATAAAAGAATGGTCGAAACCTAAAAAATACTGAAGGGTGTATAGGATTTTTGGGTCTAACAGGATACTATAGAAGATTTATTCTTAATTATGCTTGTATCACAACACCATTGAAAATTTTAATAAAGAAGGATTCATTTTCATGGCCAGAGCTAGCCACTCAGGCCTTCCAACAACTAAAAGCTCTCACTTCAACCCCAATACTAGCTACCCCAAACTTCTCTAAAGCATTTATGGTATAATTTGATGCTTCTAGATATGGAATTGGAGTAGTACTAATGCAATAAAGGAGTCCATTAGAATTTGAGAGTCAAAAAATCAAAGGAAAAAAATTCTAAGCCCCACATATGAGAAGGAAGTATTAGCCATTGTTCATGCAATTAAAAAATTACATCAATATTTAATGGGAAGGGATTTCAAAGTCAAGATTGATCATGAGAGTCAAATATTTTTTAGAATAACAATTATCCTCATCAAAGTTCAACAAAAATGGGTTACCAAGATGATAGGATATGACTTTGAGATCATTTATAAAAACAGTTAAGAAAATATTGTCGATGATGCCCTTTCTTGACAAGAAGTAGAGGAAGCAAATATTTGTATATCATTTTCTTAATATAACCAAAATGGTTATAAGTTGCATGAAAAGAATGGAAAAATGATCCTCAAATTATGCATAATATCATTCTAAAACTTCAACATGACCCATATTCTTTCAATCAGTATGTTTGGAAAGAAGATTCGTTATGGTACAAAGATAGATTATTTTTTAAATGTCAAAACTATAATTTAAAACAAGACATATTATCTCAAATACATGACTCACCAATAGGAAATTCAAGGTTTTTAAAGACCTATCATTGTATTTAAAGAAATATTTCCTTTGGGAAGGTATACAAGGAGATGTCAATAAATTTGTGGCTAAATATTTAATATTCCAAAGAAATAAAGGTGAAAAAATAAAAACTCCAAGCCTCTTACAACCTTTAGGAATTCCAACACAATGTTGGGAGGAAATACCAATGGACTTCATTGTAGGTCTACCAAAATCTAATAATCTTGATGTAATTTTTGTTGTTGTGGATAGACTTTCCATGCACATTTTTGTGGAATTTCTCATCCTTTTCAAGAAAGTACTGTGGCTAAAATATTCATGGAAGATGTACAAAAAAATCATGGAATTCCTAAAATCATAGTGAGTGATAATGAACCTATCTTCACTAGCATTTGTTGGAAAAACTTATTTATAGTATGGGGTACAAAACTAGCAAATAATTCCTTTTATTATCCACAATCAGATGACCAAACAAAAATTATGAATAAATGTTTAAAAGGACATTTACATTGTTTTCTTTTGATAAACAAACACAATGGTCCAAATGGCTACCATTAGCAGAGTGGTGGTACAACACATCATTTAACACGTCCAATAAAATGACTCCATTTGAGGCTCTTTATGGCTACCCTCCACCATATAATTCTTATTTACAATCTCATTCTAAAGCTCATGCAGTAGAGAGCCATATTCAACACCAACAAAAAAATATTGTAAATCCTTAAGGATAATTTAGTTATGGCTCAAAATTGAATGAAACAACAAGTTGATCAACGTTGTAGTGAGAGGCATTTTGAAGAGGGAGATTGGGTATTTCTTTTATTACAACCCTATAAATGAATTTCCATTAAAAATATAAGAACATGAAGCTTACACCTTAATTTTATGGTCCTTATAAGGTTATCCATCAAATATGAAGTTTAGCTTATAAGCTAGAACTATCAACCTCTTCCAAAATCCATCCTATCTTCCATGTTTCTTGTTTAAATAAAGTAATAGGTAGAGATATTCTAATTTAGTTAGGATTGCCAGAGTTAGAAGAAGAAGGAAAGTTTATTTTGGAACTTGAGAAAATTATTGAGAAGAGTGAAACAATTATGAAGTAGATCTATCTTTGAATTCCTAATCACTTGTGGAAGAATATGCCAATTGAAGATGTCACATGGGAAGATGAAGAATTCACACTAAAGCATCTAAAATTACTAGGACAATTCTTTTTTGAAGGGAAGAGGCATGTTATGTCCCTACTATTCTATCTAATGTTATGACCCTAATATTATATATCCTAATAATATAATATATATCCCTAAGTATAATGAGTTAAGCACTTGTGACATGCTTAACCTTAACATTAGTTTTAGTTAATACCTTAAATAGTCTTTATTATGATGAAGGGGTACGTCCCTACATGGTTAAGCCTATAAATAAAGGGGAGACATTCCTCCCAAATCATCATATAATCAATTATTTAATTCATATCATATTTTTTTATTATTGTTGGTAATCCCCTCAAAGTGGTAAGCTATATTTATGTTGTTTACAAATATTTCCAAGAAATATCATAACACAAATAGTGATTTTGGCCTCATGATTATTCTAGAGGTTGGTGCACGATTAAGATTCACTATTGAGGCGGTAGGATGTAATGGTGTAACTTAATGCTATCATTTCTTGGTAGTTCCATTGGTGATGTTTCCATGTAGGTGGTTGTGGTGGGGTTATGGGTACTACCACTCAACCACCCCTACTATAGTATTTGGAATATCCTATGCACTGTGTAATCCTATATAGTATTATACCAATTTTCATAAATAATGCATAGAACTTTCATATGCCTATGCAAAGGTTGTATGATCTCTCTTGATAAATTTTGTGTCACATACTTCCAACACAAAATTTTAACAATATTTCTATGAAAATAAAGGTTTTTGGGATTTTTGAAAGTAATGGTAGGGCTTGTTTGACCTCAAAATGTTAAATAAATGAATAGTCCACTTGATGTAATAAGAAAACCTCTACTTGCAAAGAGGCTTCCTAGAGTCTAAATCAAGGGAAAAAAAGCCAATCTTTTTCTTGAGCCTCCCATATGCTATGAATTTTTTTCCTATGTTTACATGATTACTAAAATGTTGCAAACATCAAGAATCTAGAAATCGTAATTACAAACTTAAGAGTTAATTATTCTTTTCAAACTAGTCTAATTATCTAGATCATTTGATAATGGAAGAGAAGAGAAAATTGGTTCTTAGGAAAACACACATGGAGATTGATTAGGTCCCTCTAATCTCATAAGAACATAAAAATCTAAAAACTCTACATTAAGACCAAATTTTTGATATCAAATTAGAATCTATAAAATAGAGAATAACCTAAAATCTAACACTTGTAAGGAAGTATAAACTATGAAACAATAAATACTAATGATTATGAAATCAAATTAGCATAAGAAAATAGCTAATAGAGAAATATATATGCTCACAAAGAAAAATAATATTAAAAACTCACAATAATATAAATTAGATAGAGGGGGATACATTTATAAGCCACTTAGATGCGTGAATCAAGGAAATTACAAGTCCAATAAGTATGAGTTAACTCTCAATCAAGAGGTGAATTAACTCAATCTAATTGAGGTAGTCATGGCACTAGTGTACCACAAGTCAAGGTGTACAAATGTCACTATTAGCTACCTAGGAGAGAATAATTAAATATTCATATATCCCAAACAAACTTATTGAATAGATTCACTCTCACAATTAGGGTAGAACATATTCAATATGAATAAAATATTACACCAGTAGAGCCCATAAACCTAGGATCACTTTAAAAAATGGTTATATCTCCTCTTTGATTGAAAAGGTTTCCTTGAAGAAAACCCTCACACAAGGAAATATTATTGGTTGATGGTATCCATTCTTTATCCACTTAAATAGCCAATTATTTATTAAAAAGTCAAGCATCAATAAATGTGTCCACCAAACTTATCTTGTGCTAGTTGATAAGTAGGCATGATGATTCTCCCATAAGAGTTTCGATAAAAAAAGAGTCACCCCATTTCCAAACCATATATAAAGAAATATTTTGTCCTAATAATAGGGGGATCCACTATAGATGAGGGAGCATTTGGAATCTCAACACCCAAATAGATTGTAACATTATGATACAAACAAAGGTTCACTAGGGGAAAGGACTTAGTAGCTGCCCACCCTAACTTCATGCACCCTAAGCTCTTAAATGGTACATCAGATTTTCATTATTACTTTTTGGTTTCTTCATATGTGACTTAGAGCTTAAAGCTATTGTTTTAGCTTTTTAATAGTTACGATGAATGTAAGAGGATCCATTATATGCACAATGGTAAAAAAACTAGTCATTTAGAAGTGATGTATGATACTTATTCATATGCACCCCAATAATCATGCGCTACAACCACCAAAAAAATTGCACAACTAATCCAATACATATTCCTCTAATAAATGTTTTGGCCATTACCTATGCACAAATGTCTGACTAACCGTGTGCTATGGGTAACAATAAAGTTGCACAACTCTTTCAATTAAATATTCAAATTTTAACTACGGGACATACAAATAGATGACTATTAATCAATGTCAATAGTTTTAGTGAACTTTTAATTATCATATATTAGTATGTGGGCGGCTACTAGATCTTTAGAAAGAGAAAAACCAACAATTCTAAAACCAAAAACAAACAAATAGAAATTATAAAAATAGCTAAAGATAGCACATTTTCCATAGAAACTCAACAAGGAAATGGAGAATCAGTAGACGTAGGCAACCGCCTAAAACACCTATCAAAGCAGAAACTCGTCTCCATTAAATTGTGTGGCACTCTTAGCTTTATAAACAGGAAAATGAGCTTCATGATGAACTCCAGAGAGGACGATGCGCATGCAGTCCAAGCTCAGGAAAGGCGAAATGATTTGAGGGGATGGTGTACAAGTACTATCCTATCACACCACAATTTCCGAGGCACTAAATGTCCTGGTGCAAGGTTAACCAGTAGGGACTAAACGTCAGGCAGCATGGTGTGATGTGAAATGAAGTTTTTGACTCTGCAGATGAAATTATTGTGTAGGAATTTGTACGTTTCTCAGACCACTTCCTCGGATCAATTATGAAATCTATATGTATCTGACCAGTAGAAAGTACCAATGATGAAAGCAGTCTGAGAGTGGGCGGAGTCTTGTGAGGCGTTTCTTATATGAAATAGACAACCTATTTTTTCAGATCAAGTGTTGAAAATGCTTTTTCGCTGTTTTCCGCCGTTTCTTTTGTCTCAGTCCAGTCCTCGGACGGCGCCAAACATTAAATCAGAAGGAGACGCAGAATATCAGTCGCCTTTATTGAAATCCATCCTGTCAGCTCGAGTAGGTGGCCTTTGTAGTAGCTTGGGTAAATTCCATCATCTACTTCATTTGTAAGTCATTGTAAGTTCAGTAGTGAATGTGTAGTTGACTAAAAACAAATAAACAATTATTTACACATATGTATTTCGAATATAAGGTAAGTTGTACAAAAGAATTTATTTTTACATTTATAAAAATACTTTTACGTTTACAATTATCATTATATGCAAGTGACCCAAAACTTAAAATGTATTGTATTTACATATACATGTGTGGAGTTAATGGTGCCTAATATGTCATAATATAAAACGGTGCCTAATATGCAATCATATAAAACAACTATCAGCTTTATGGACTATTAATTGCACTTTCTTCCACATTTCCTTTCACATTTTCATGCATGAACTCCGTCTACTATTGGTACCTACACATACAGGAAATGGTGTAAGGCTCCCCAATAAACAAAAATTATAAATATTAAATCAAATATACAATTGAATTCATTCAAGACCCCATAGAAATCAGACATAAATGACAACTGCAATATGAAATGACCGATTGTTTTCCACATATATTCAAATATGAAAATCAAATACCACAAATCAATGCCTATATGTGTGTGTGTGTGTGTATATGTACATATATGTATATACATATATATACACATCTATGCATAGATGCATATAGATATATATACATATACATAGATGTACACTCGTGACACATTGTATGTTGCATTGCAGTCCTAAGTCTTCCAGACCATACATGTTTATGTTTCTGTTATTGACAAACATGTTTATGCTTCAATGACATGACGTGTATAGGGTTATTGCCCCAATGTTTTGTCTAGTTTTAAGATTACACCTCATGCATTATCTCCTTGCTTCGATAAACCTCTACCCATCATTTCTCCTTACATTTCGTAGAAAAATAATATTGATTTATCTATTTTCCTTCACTTATCTTGTCAATTTCTCATCACCATATGGATGTTGTGTATGGTTTCATTATATTGTGAAATTATTTCAGTGACTGTGAAGTAATTACAATTCAATTTGGGTATAGGCTTTCTTTGTTTCAGTAATATGTCACCACACATAGATTTATGTGTCTACATGTATACACAGAAACACATATACATATACATATGTATACGTATAAGTATACACACACACACACATATGTATATACACATTATTTTTCCCGTGGACTTCTTTCTTCCTTCCTCTCCATCTTGCGACACTCTATGAAGGCTTCTCTTCAATGTGTTCTCTCCTCTACTCACAAGTAACACACCCAAATCCTTCCTTCTTACATTTTACAGGTATATTAATAAAATTTTAATATTTCCTACATGCAATTTGTTGTGTTTTTTATCATTTATCTCTATGGAATCAAGGGTTTCATTGAAATGATTTCTTTCACTTTATGCTATGAAATCATTACATAGAATATGAAATAAAATAGAACATTGTCTAGCTTTATTCTAAATCCCTGGTTTATAATCATGAAACTTAATGGGGATAGTGTTATTGTCCCAATTTTTTGACTAGTTTCAGGATTACACATCATGCATGTTTTCCACATGACATATATTGTTGACCCATAATTTCTCCTTACATTTTTGTAGACAATGATATAATTTAATATGTTTTCCTCCACTTATCTTATCAATTTTGCATTATTGTATACATATCGTGTATGGCTTCATTATATTGTGAAATTATTTTAGTGACTCTGAAGCAATTACAATTCTATTTGGGTATAGGTTTTATTTGCTTAAGTAATATGTCACCACACAGATATATGTGTCTATATGTATACATATAAGTATATACAAAAATCACATGCCTATATATATGTATGTATAAATACATCCATATATATACATACACATATATAATTTTTAAAGAAGGGGCAATGTACTATTTGATTAAAACTTGAGTAAAACCCAAGATTACATGAATTTGTTTGTATATATTCATGACACACTTTGAAAGTTAGAATGTAGTGTTAAGCCTTTCAAATCATGCATGTTTATGTTTCTAATATTGAAAAACATTTTTATGCTTCAATAACAAGTAATATCGGTTTTACTATGGGTACAGGTTAAGTAAAAATTATGGCACTAGGTAAAAAGGGAAATAGATCAATAGGAAGAGGAAGGTGATCAATTAGAGTAACTCATGGGGTGCACTTCACTAATACACAGTCTACTTAGGAAGTGACTATAATCCCCAACTAAGAAGTAGTTGTTCCTAATTGTGTAGAAGAAACAACCAACACAACTTAGGTTGAACCAGATGTTGAACCACTTGTTAGTATTAATGAATCACTTGATGTGCACCTACCATCACCTATACCCATTAGATCTACAGTGGTCATTCCTTGATATGAAAAGAACGATTCCTAGTATCGAAGACAAGAACATGTCAATCAGTTCTACATTAATCAAGTGGGGTATCCCAACTGGTAGTTTGAATTTAAAAAGAACATTGGGTGAGTCACAACTATTGTTGTGACTCCTAACCACCATTTTTTTTAGAGAAATATTTGTGCAAAACGAAAAATATTTGGGAGTTACCACCATGATGAAGAGGGGACCATGTACCATTTTATCTAATGAGGACAGTCCAAGGACATGGCTGAAATTGGCCATGGACTTCAGGTCAATCAACTCCAATTTAATGTTGCCTAAAAAAATAGAAGTAGGCCCTGTTGTGCAATTTTCACACACACGCCCCACCAAAGACAGGGACCCTCTTTTTTCTTTTGCATCTTTGCTTCTTGGTTGGTTGAATTTTCAGTTTTTCTCTTCTTGGGATGTTATTTTTGGATTAAGTTTAGACTTTGGTTTGATGAAGGCAATATTTCGAGGCTCTGGGGAAATTCGCCTATCTAGGATTTTGAAAAAGTGGATTTTGAAGTGAATTTTCAATGTTATGTGTAAATATTTTTTGCACCCATGGATAGAGGACGAAAAATTAGATAGGGTTGCTTTTTGAATTTTTTGAAAATTCCTTCTAGAAAAAAAGTTATGAAGTTTAAGGGATTTTGACCTAGCTTGGATGTTTGGTAATCTGAGCTACCTCGGATTATCTGAAATTTCCATATTTGAAAAATCCGAGCTCCCTCAAAAATCTTAAAATTTTCCAAAAATGGAATTTTTTTTTTCAAAATGGAAAATTTTCCCAAAATATAATGTTTTTTTTCAAAAATGGCAAGTTTTGAAATTTTAGGAAATCCAAGCTACCTCAAATTTTTCATGAGGATAAAGCATCGGAAAATCCAAGCTACCTCGAATTTTCCAAAATTTCAATTTTTGAAAAATCCAAGACACCCTCAAAGTCTCGAAATTTTCCAAAACTAATTCTTTTTCCAAAATGGAAATTTTTCTTGAAATGCATTTTTTCCCAAAATGAAAATTTCAAAATGATTTTTTCCTTGAACTTTTAAATGTTCCTAAAAATAATAAATTCTTGAAATGAAAAAAATTTCCAAAAATGGAAAGTTTTCTTAAAAGGCCAAAATTTTATTCAAGTTTAATTTGGATGTTTTATGGATGGGATTTTTTTTAACATGTGAGCTACTAATTATTGTATTTTTTTTTCAATATTAAATAAATTAAGAGGGGACTTGCATATGGATTCGTGTCGGGAGGAAAATTTGGAAAAGATGACAAATAAATATTAAATATGCACCTGCCTATGAATCTGTGCCACCAACTATATACCAATTGGAGAGGTTCCTTTAACAAGGAAAGATATGTGAAGCTGTATTTATTCTCCAATGAGGATTTTCAAAAAATTGATGTGATTGGGCCATAATGTAACTAAATGCAATTGATTGGATGATGATGTACCATGAGCTCTCAAATTAAATTTAAAATCTTGATGCTTCTAGAAGGGAAATTGCAGCCATTGGATGAATTAAATCATGGCCATTGGTTCAAAATGTAATTTTCTATAAAAGGCCAGTGCCTCCTCATTTTTAAAGGGTTAGACTAGGTCAAAATAGTTGATTATAAGTTGTAGAAAGCTAGAAATGGCTAGGTTAGGAGTTAGATTCTGTAAGTCAGTAGTTGTAGGAGAGAAGAGAGTCTGGAAATTGTTATGTAATGCTGGAGAAGTTAATGCAATTGGATTGTTGATTTGGCTAGCTTTGTGTTACACTTTGATAGTTTATGGTTTCTTATTCTCAATTCTCAGATGTTATATGGTAGATTTCAGTTCTTTTGCAAGGATGGTGAAATGTTAATGATGTTGATTGATCTTCGGTCCATACTTTTATCAATTTGTTGATTGTAAGTTGCTGTGTAAAGTTAGTCTGGGCCCTATATTGTGCTTAGTTCAACTATGAATGCTTGTTTACATTGCATCAATTATTGCGTATGTGGATGAATATTCATAGTCTAGAAATGTTCCAATTTCCTTAGAAGATTGCACCATTTCTGTGTAGTTGTGGGCTTGCCCTTGATCAAGCAGAGATTGGTTTTATTGGGGATTTGTCGATTTGCAACATTCATCATTATTGTGATCGATCTTAGGTGTTAGTTTTAGAATCTCTCTCAACCCTTCTCTAAGTTTTCTCTTTCTTTATATCTAGGTTAGTTTTAGGATTGAAAGCATCACCATATTGTTACATCTGATGAAAGTATACTTCCAACATTGTTCATTTGTAAGGTCCCTTGTGATTACCAACATTTTCAAATATTATCTGAATTGTTTATGTATTGTCAAGACCTGACATTAGAGACCTTGGGGTTATCTCTTGAGGCTTGCTGATAGAGAATTATTTACCTTTCAAGAGGGATAAGATACTTGTATTCTATCTGAGTTGTTGTTGTGCAGAAAACACCATGAATAGATTGGCGCTAGAAGGAGGGAATGAGCATAAATCAACTTTGTGGGAAGTTGAATGAGCCATCATGTTGAAAATCTAAGATATGATAGATCTCTAAATCATAAAATACATATTTTGAGTCAAGATGGAAAAGCAGTTTTATGTTTGTCATGATGGGGATAGTTTTCAGATTGATTTTCCTCAACTTTGTGAGAATCTAAACAAGAGATTGGATCTTTGGAGTAGTAAGGGTTTGCATCAATATGCATTATCAGACAAGTGCAAAATTCATAATACCTATAGGCACAATGAGTTGGAATATTTAGAATTTTTGGGTAAAATCAAAAGGATTTTGCAAAGAGGCATTTTCATGCAAACCCTACCTGAACCATTAGCCTCTGTAGATTTGGAGTTTATTGATGTTACAATTGATGCATTTACACAGATAGTTGAAGATCAACTTGGTGGAGGTAAGTGTTTGCAAGATTTAATCTCATCTAAATGGTGTGCAGTTCATAATGTAGCCCATTCAGAGTTTACATGTCGTTCCTGTGTGGAAATTATCATTAAAGTTGGGAGATAACTAGAGTGGAAAGAAAAGTCAGACAAGGAATGCACTACAGAGAATCCAACAAATTATGAATCAAAAAATGATGTTGCGGCTAATGTTGAGGTGGCTCTGGAAGGGACTATGTGTAAGGAAGACAAATCTAAGGCATCAGAGTTAACAAAGGAAAATTTAAGTGAAGAGCTACCTATAAAAATCAAGGAGGATGTTCTTATAGAGGCTAGTCATATTTCTCAAAATATAGTGGAGGATGAGCTGCAAGAGAAAGGAGTTACCATACAAGATCCTCCCATCCAGAATGAGGATCCAATATAGACTAGATATGAAGAGTTTATTGCCAAAATTATAAAATATTGATCAAGCCTGAGTTATAGTGTCTGCCTAGAAGAGTAGTTGTTACCAACTTGGTGCAGGATACATGGGGAAGAGCATTCTAAATTCACCTGCTTCTAGTGCCATGCAACCATAAAAGAGGTGGAAGAACAAGTGCAAGTACCACAAGATATGAGATATACACTAAAGGATGCATCAAACAAGTCTCTGATAGAAGAATTTCAACAAGTTGCCAATGAATGTCTCACAAAACAAACTGAAGGAGCTGATATTGCTGATAAAGAAGCTGATGTTCTTGATGGTTATGATCAAGGATCTGAATCTGAACCAATAGAAGATGAATTCAGGGAGTCTTTTCATTTATCAAATTTTGTTTTTCCTCTATCTACTGATGAATTAAGCACTGAAAATTCACAGACTTTATGCATTAATGATGAGATAGCTAATGTGGTTCATATTGATGTGCAAGAAAACTTGAATGATGTTGGAGAAAGTAATGTTGCAGTCATTATTGATGAGTTGGATCACACTGTTGTAGGTGAAAATATGCTTAAAGATCAGTCTGTGATTTCTCCTAATGAGCATCCTACTGGGAATTTTTTGTGCATGACGAGGCTTATACAATTTCCTCACTAATTCCTCATGGAAATACTCCAATAGGTGAAAAGTTCCATTTTGATAATTTTGGATTTGTTCAATCTAAATTTCACTTTGCACTACATAGTGATGCCTCCAATTTTGTTTTGCATGTTTCCAATAGGAGGGGATTTTTGTACCATCAGTGGAGACCTCCTGATGATGCTAGGATCAACTCTTCACAATTGGGGAATGATGAATACCACCTTCAGTCTATAACATACAAAATTAGGTTGTTTGTTTCCTTACTAAAAATTCTGAAGCTTATCAATTTGATTATGGAGGTTTAGGAAAGACAAGTTGCATATGGGTTAATCATGGTCCTAATGAGTTACCTTAGTTATTGATTATTCTTGATTATGAGGTTGAGTTTGAATGCTACAATGTGGAGATTTATTTTGTTGAGTATAAAGACATTTTTTTATTCTCAAGGACTGTTACCATTACATTACTACTTGTTCATGCATTGATTAACCATATGGGGGTGGGACTCAGTTTTCCTTGTCTGATCATGAGCCACTTTGAGTTTCTTTGTACATAATGCTGACTTGAATAAATGCAACTTGCTTTGCTTTTCTTTTGTTTTAGTCTATTTTTGTTTTCTTTAGGATAGATTGCTTTAGGATTATTTTTCTTTGGATAGTTTAGATGGCTTTTGGTTTGCTTATGTTTTGGTTAGTTTAGGTTTTCTTTGGGTTTCAATTTGGTTGTTGCTTTGCTTCTTTAGCTTGGGTTTCTATGTTTTCTAGTTGGGGAAGTGTCTTTCCTACACAATAACTATTCATTATTTGGGACTATTCTGATTATTTCATTGATGGAATTTAATCATGTGTTTTGAATGGATGGTGGAGATCTTTTGTTAGTGTTAGGCGGCCTAAATGTTTGATTTAAAGAGGATGGGTCATTGGTTTGTTTTGAACCTAAAGTATTTTGAAATCTTATATCTTTCATACATCTTAAGAATCCTAAGGTTGCAATACGGTCCTTGTAAGGTCTTGTTAGGTGAAAAATCTTATTTATGCTTTAGCGCCACTATGGTTCTCAGCCCTGAGTGTGAAATTCATTGTTCACAGGTTGAAATGAGGAATGAATGAAAAGAAAAGAATATCAGGAAAAAAAAGAAAATAAAAATATTGAAAATAAAAAGAATGGATTCAACTTATCAAGAGTATCCAAATATCTCTATCTAGGTTATGGACATCTGGCTAGCAGTAGAGCTATGTTCGGGAAAATTGCAATGATAACCTCATTGGAGCTATGGATGCTTGACTGATAGCGATGCTCTATCGAGGTTGGTTTTGGAGCTAGAATCTTTAAGTAGCCTAACTTTACCTAGCTTGGTTTTTGTAGTAGCTCAAGGATGGAAATGAACTCACTTGCACACACTTGGATTTTCAGTTTATGTAAGGTTCAATCTACCTTTGGTTCTGATTCTTTGATCTTGCATTTTGATTTGTTTGCCTAATAGGAAGATCGAAACCAGAGATTTTGGGTTCATGATTCCTGTTCGTCATCAAAATGCTTTGGAGCATTTTCCCAGCAAGAATTGCCATTTGTTGTGCAATATTTCGTAGACATGCCCCACCGGAGGCGGGGACCCTCTTTTTTCTTTTGCATCTCTGCATCTTGGCTTGGTCAAATTTTCATTTTTTCTCTTTTTGGGAGGTTATTTTGGGATTAAATCCAGACTTGGTTTGATGAAGGCAATATTTTGAGGCTCTAGGGGAAATTCACCTTTCTTGGATTTTGAAAATGGGGATTTTGAAATGAATTTTCAATGTTATTTGTAAATCATTTTTCCACACATGGATAGAGGATGAAAAATTAGGTAGGGTTGCTTTTTGAATTTTTTGAAAATTCTTTCTCGAAAAAAAGTTATGAAGTATAGAGGATTTTGAGCTCGCTTGGATTTCGTGTAATATGAGCTACCTCCAATTTTCCGAAATTTCCATTTTTAGAAAATATGAGCTTTGTCAAAAATGACAAAATTTTCCAAAAATGAAATTTTTTTTCCTAAAATAAAACTTTTTCAAAATGGAAAATTTTCCTGAAATATAATGTTTCTTTTCAAAAATGAAAAATTTCAAAAAATGACAGTTTTTGAAATTTTGGGAAATCCAAGCTACCTTGGATTTTTTGTGAGGATTAAGCATCGGAAAATCCAAGCTACCGCGGATTTTCTAGAATTTCCATTTTCGGAAAATCCAAGACCCCCTCAAAACCCTAAAATTTTCCAAATTTTTTTTTTTCCAAAATGGAATTTTTCTTAGAAATGCATTTTTTCTCGAAATGGAAAATTTACAAAATGATTTTTTTTCTTTGAAATTTTAAAGTTCCTAAAAATGATAAATTCTTGAAATGAAAAAAAAATATATATATATTTTTTTTTTCAAAAATGGAAAGTTTTCTTAAAAGGCAAAAAATTTGTTCGATTTTAATTTGGATATTTTATGGATGGTATTTTTTTGTAACATGTAAGCTACTAATTATTGTATTTTTTTCAGGATTAAATAAATTAAGAGGGGACTTGCATATGGATTTGTGTCAGGAGGAAAATTTGGAAAAGATTACAAATGGATATTAAATATGCACCTGCCTATGAATCCGTGCCACCAGTTGTATACAAATTGGAGAGGTTCCTTTAACAAGGAAAGACATGTGAAGCTGTATTTATTCTCCAATGAGGATTTTCTCAAAATTGATGTGATTGGACCATAATGTAACTGAATGCAATTGATTAGATGATGATGTACCATGAGCTCTTAAATTAAATTTAACAGCTTGATGCTTCTAGAAGAGAAATTGTAGCCATTGGATGAATTAAATCCTGGCCATTGGTTTGAAATGTAATTTTCTATAAAAGGCCAGTGCCTCCTCACACTACAGTATTTGGGTCCAATTTTCGACGAACATTTGTTGAATTTTTGACAAAATATTGTCAGAATATCGATGAACCACTTTACCAATTTGTGTTGGCACTTTTGTGTTGAACTTTCAACAGAATCTAATGTCGAAAAGTCGACCAAACTTTGATGGTTGTCCAAGGATCGTGCTTTTGCCAAAATTGCGAAAAAATGTCTATTCGACGGAAACTTTCGTTGGTGTATTTGGTCTAAATGTCGATGTTTAGGTATTTCTATCTTTCATCGGAGGTACAAAAATTGCATCAGACTTTTTGTATTTCATTGATGGTGTTCCTCGAAAGTTCAACGAAACTATGCATTTTTTTTTTAAGTTTCTACATCATAGATCATCATGTTGGGTGAACTTTGCAACATGGTATGGACATCCATCATGTCATCTCTTGGAATGCAATGATTGTAGGCTATGCTAATGATGTCTACCCTTTTGACAAATGGTTTGATTTGTAGTTGCATGACCTCGTGTACATAAACACTATTTATCAACATATTGCTACTTGATGAAGTAGACTCATAAGATGGTCTTGATGTTTTAAAAATTGAATGTCTTTTGTAAATATATTTGTAAGTTGTTTCTAAGTTTGTATATACCTCAATTATACTTCTTTCTTTTGAACCAAAAATAAAATGAAATGATATTTCAAATCAATTTTTTTTGTCCTACTATGACGGATACAATTCTTGGACAACTTAATTGTACTTATGTTATTGCAAAAGATTATTATAAGCTAAATTTATTTCTCCCCAATTTCTTCTAGAAAATTTTGAAGTCATGTAATTCTTAAATGTATCTATAAAAGTGACTGCAATATACTCAGTTGAACTATAGAAGAAAGATATTTTCACATCCATGTGATGTATGCTTTATTTCTTTTGAGCTTCTATTGAAATCACCACTCTATTGGTCTCTTATTTTTATAATGGTATAAAATTCTCTTCATAATCTATCATATATCTTTGTGTGAACTATGCCTTGTTGTTCTTATCTTTTCCTTATCCTTGATTGCTTTTGTTGATTACACCTTCATTCTTTATGGTTTTTAATTTAAGATAAATTTCTCCAAATGTGTATCTAAGTCTTTTATCATGAGACATAAGAGATCCTACTAAGTGATCAAACTTGAGAGTAGTCAAATCTTTACTTTCCTTAATGATTATTACAACATGATTCTACATTGGTGTTAGAGATTTTAACACCTTTTAAACCACAACCTTTTGTTCATAGTCTCTATCAAATTAGTCATCTTATTGATCACATATTTTACTTTTATGCAATAATCACCCACTCTCCCAACTTCTTACCTCTTCAAATTCTCTCTTCAATATTTGTAGGTTGATAATTTTGACTTGCTCACTGTCTTGATAAGCTTCTTGTAGATTTTTTAAAGAACCTTTGTTATCTTTGCACTTACAATTCTTATGATGCAAGAGCATCCCAATGATCCGTATCCACCAAAAATAGTTTGACTTGATTTTCATCCATTTAATTTGATTTTTGTTAAATAATATTACATTCTTAAATTTAATTGTCTCCTTTACAAAGGACAATATCTTAAAGAGTCCCCAGCCCTAAAAAATAAACACAGCATAAAAAAACTAAACAAACACTTATCATTTCATGTATTTAGCATGAACTTAATTGCCCCTCATGCATTCAACATGGAACAAACGTATCATTCATAAAAAATTTAAACATTAAACTCCATTAAAAAAAATCGGTTAAGAATAACATCCATCTATAAAAAAATAAGTTAGAACTTCCAATTTTAAGATTCTAAAAATAGGGGAGTGGGGCCAATAGATGGGCGAGTTTCAATTTGAAGATGTTTGAGTTGTACTTCCATGGTGGTGTATGCCAACACCACTGATCAACAAGTCTTCTGGAGACCTCTAAATTATACTCTACTCCTCCACAACTTTTCTAATGAAAACATCAAAAATGAGGGGCACTTGGGGTATCATGGGGAACAGTACAGACGGGGAAATTACTTTATATTAACTAGAACAAGATGATTTCCAATTATTGGGGATATGACCCCCAAGTTAGACACTAAATAGTGGCTATGGGGGCAGAGAGGTGACTGTACTTATCGTGGTTTGTCCATGAAATCTTCCCTTAGCATGCTCCTTTAGCTATCTATGTATCTAACAGGCTTGTCATAGAATTTTGTTGGTCATATTTTATACTCATGGCACTATCCATGTCAATTGTGTAAGGTAATTCATAAATATAAAACTCTCTCTTGGAAACCTTTAATTATCCTTTAACATTATCCTTGACTACCATTTGAAGGTCTTCCATGTATTCATTAAAAATATTGCCCTCATAATGTCAAGAACCTATTGTCCTTTGTGTACTTTTTCCCTTGCAAGGTGTCTTGAATTACTCTTGCCATTTAACTTATGAAAGCTCATAAATATCTTATGCTTGACCATCATAACAATGTTTGTATCAAGCTTCATTTACTCTTACTACCCTTGATAGTCAAACACTGTCATTTTCAAGGTATGACTGTCATGCTTTATATACATCTGCCTCCTTCAAAATTGTGCATTTGGCTTTCAATGATCACAGTCATGGTGTTGTTCACAATTTCTTTTTTTAAGCACTTAAAATATTTACCAAGCATATGGTAGTGTCCTTCTTTAAAGCATTGTCCTCTGTCAACGATGTAGGAACCTTACCTACTATCATAAATCATTGGTTTATGCATATGGCGGACTATACATACAAAGGCGACTGCCCCAAGCTCTTGTCAATTTAATATATTCCTCAGAACAACCTATTTGAGCCTTCATAGTGATTGTCTTCTTTGCTTCTCAAGAATTCATAGTCACTATCATAGTTCATTTGATATTCCTTAGCCTTAAAATTATGGGATTTGTTTCAATATGACTAAGAGTCACAATAAATGTTTTACAAGTCTTTGTATAATGGTATAGTTAAAATTCTTTATAACAATCTTCTAAAAATTCCCCCAAACTACCCTCATAACTTAGTTATACATTGTTTGTTCCTTTGAATTTGTTCTTAAATAAGCTTTTTCCAAGACCCTACCTAACCATGAACCATAATTGTCTCTCCTTAATACATGACTTCCCTTGGAATGTTTTATATTGTATTTCTTTGTGCCTCATTTTCTTGCATTTTGGATGCTCATAATGATTGTTTTCATCTATTTTATGCCTCCCTTATGTAAGATTATCCCCATGGCTTTTAAACTACACTTGATTTTCATATAGCTAGCTATGATCTTCTTTTTATGACTCTAATCCTCTTGAATGATAGTGATCCTCTATGATTTGCATACCTATGACAATGATCTCTTCGAACTTGACTTCCCTTATGGTATATTTCAAGGTTATATCATTTGTTCCATGTGAACTTAAGACTACTCATTTGAAAGTATTGCCCACTCTTCCATGTACATTGTGGCTTGAATATCATTAGACTGCCTTGGATTGTCCTTCTTGCTTCATTTCCTTCTACCTATGACCAAAATTATCACATACTTATTCCCCTCTTTAGATTGTTTGGAATGACTATCCTTTTGGGCATTCCAAAATTACTAGAACAAATAATTTAGTAAGTATAGAATCTAAAAGAAAACTCATCCATCCATCAAGGTGTAGAATTCAAGTAAAGGAAGTAATATCTATATGCATTTTCTACATCTTATACCTTCCAATTTATACAAAGGAATGCATCTGAGCCATAGGTATATTCTCCTATATGAGAAATTGGAAATAAATCCTCTAGTCCTAGTAATATGAGACATGGAGAATAAGAAATGGAAAGACTTGTATTTTGTTACATCTAAAGGCCCTTTATGATAGTCATAAGGACTTATGACTATCCTTTATTTCAATATATTGAGGGAAGTACATGTTTCACTATCCATAATTTTATTCATACTTGAACGCCCTTTTAAATTTTTATCTACACTCCATGGTTTCTTTATAAAATGGTCTACCTTTTTCCTCTACTAAAATATAATTTGTTTGAGTCTCCTCCACCTTAACTTTCCATCAGCTAGTTATGGTTGTGGCTTAACAAGGGTATATTTTGGTAAGGAAGACAGTAAGTTGAATGAATGTAAGTAGAGAATTTTTTGCATACGGGTATGTGCAAGATCATGATGGGCCAAAAATTGGCAATATGATGGGTATGTGGCTGACGACTATTTTTTTACCCAAAATTGATGAAATGAAAAGGGTTTCTAAACAAGATTCTCAGCTTTCCACCAATATAAATTATGCTTTACTTTGAATTTAATAAGTAATTATTATTCATTTTCTATTCAAATTACGACTAAAGTCTTGATTGATAGGCTGATTGAAAAAATTTTATAGCTTTCAAACAATATCACATTTTTTGAATCCAAAACATGCGTCACATTCTATGCTTCACATACTATAGGATTAAAAAGAGAAAAAAATAATTTCATGAAGTTTTGACCAAGTTAAGGTGGTCAGACATATGAGTTTTTATATTTTATAAAAAGTTGTAATAAAAAATTCATAATTTTAATTATTTACTTGGAAAAAAATTACAAAAACATATGCATCACATCAGGGCATGAGTCCTCTACTTATATCTAAACTATTATAAAAAAATATTATCATTTTATTGTGGTTAGGGTGGTCAGACAAACACCTACTTATTTTTTTGCTGAAATTTAAGTAGTAATCATTGAAATTTCAAATTTTCACCAAATAGATTTTTTTGTTTAAACAAACCTAGTAGTTTAGAAATTATATTCAATTTGCTACAGATTCTATTCTAACATTTTTTTTGAATTAATATAGATAACTTATTCAATTTTTTACGTCAAGTTTCCTAACTCTGATTTTTTTGAATTTTTTGCCACTTAAGGGCCTATTTTTTCCATGATGATCCTGCACATACCCATACCTGCAGATGGTACAAAATTTCATGGTTAAGTGGAAGCATCCCATCAACAACAAGATCCAAATATTCGTGTATCTATCTCAATCAAGCCTCAAAACCCTTCAGAGTTGTCAATTTTTACACTATCCTATTATGCACAAAAAGTCAAATTTTAGAGTTATGTCACCACTAAAAACAAAAGAAATAGAGCTTTGAAACCAAATCCACACACAACATAATGTGGTATTCATACAAATCCATACAAACAAACTAAACTTAGAACATTGGAATGGAAACAACTTGAAATTATGATTTAGAGCATGGATTCAATTTACTCAACTGGAGGCACATTTCACAATAATGGGTTCTTCATGTAAAATATCTATACAAGGTTTGAATAGTAAAGAGATTGATGAAAGATGGAGGAATTAAAAAGATACTTGGATGTAGTTGGATTGAGCTTCTCTTTGTTTCAAGAATAGTTTATTATTCTCTACTTAACAGAGCCAACCACGTGACAGTGGAAGCTCATTTGGCCCCTCCCCCCCTCACATCACTCTCAATTCCCCATACCCGATCATATAACATTAATAATTCATTCATCCATTAATAACATATAACATTCATTCATTCATCCATTAATAACATATAACACTCATTCATTAACTTATAGCATTCATTCATTAACATATTCACATTCATTCATTCATCCATTAATAACATATAACATTCATTCATTCAGTTGTTACATATTATCAAAAATATGGTTGTTATAATATGATTACAATCACTTTTTTTTTGTTTCTTTAATTTTGAAGCTAAAAAAAGCTAAAGTGGAGTATCATTTTCTAAAGCATCTTTAGTTGTTCTGACCTCTGCTCACGATCTTAATGTATGCCTAGTCATGTACTGATCACGATGTGGAGGCCGCTTCAAGGGGGGCCCTGCTGCAATAACAAAGAAATGTTAAATTGATATGTTTTGTTATTATTGTTACAAATATTTTATTAATTAAAAGAACATTAGAGTGGTGCTCTTTACCTGATGGGGCCACATCATGTTCCTGATCTTGTCATATAGCCTCATGCTCAACATGTTGAACACCTTCTAAATCCTGATCTGGAGTTGAAACATGAAAGGTTACATTATTGAATACACCAATTTAAATTAAATATGTTTAAAATAAAATTAAAGTTGTCCTCTTTACTTGATGGGGCCACATCATGTTCCTGATCTTCTCTAGCCTGATCATGCTCAACATGTTGATCACACTCTACATGCTATAAAGTTGAATCATGAAAGGTTACATTAATTAATACACCAATTGCAATTAAAGATGTTTAATTGTATTAATCCATACTACATTTTGTATAGCATATGAATACATCCAGTACCGGGATGCACACCATGACCTTCATCAATAGGTTGTGCTCCACCCTCACTAGGCTGCATTCCAATGTCAGGTGCAGTATTATCATTGTCTGTCTATTTAAAACAAATAGGCACATAATTACTTTATGGTAGAAATTAATATTGAATAGATTGCACAAGTATTCAATTTTAAATAAACTTTATTGATTTTATTTACATGCATGTCGGATGCAGTGGAATATTGTGTTTTCCTAGTCAAGACTCTTACGCGTTTAGTGACGGCTTCATAGCCATGCTAGAAGGCAATCTTCATTTCCTCTTCTGTGGGTGCTCTGTTGAATTCAGAGTACTGCATTTTTGTATAAGATCATGAATTTTTCTTCTATGGTGTGATAAAACCAAAATTGTTTGCAATTTATTATTTGGATACAATATTTCATTTATTGATACTTACAATTCTTGCAACTAGTTAATTTCATATAACCACCAAAGCCAAGTTTGTATTGCCTATGTTTTTCTAGTCTTTCCTTTGTTTCCTTCAATGTGTCGGGCAGCCTATGAAAAGTTTGAAATACGTTAGATTATGTAAAAAGAAAGAGTAATCAGTATATAATTACATTGTTGAGAGTATCACATACCTTCCTTGGCCCGGTGATGTCTTTCCTTTTTTCTTTTCAGCCTTCTCCTTTCCATCTGACACTAGGTCCTTCCACTCCCTCTCTGGAATCATGGAGGGATGCTCGTACTTTTTTTTCTTCTCTAAATGTGACCTATATTGGTCCCTCACATACTTTACATATGTACCAGCTTTCTTAAGAAACTTCGTTTGGTTGAATGTTTTATCACTGAACAACACAACTAAATGGTTAATGAGCTTATCCTTTAAATCTTGATTTTGGGCATTCCACCGTGTACGTATGGTGGGCCCGAAGAGCTCCAATGTTATATCACCTAGATGTTTATAAAAAACATCATTTCCTACAAAATGATCATGGGATCATTAGTCTAAAAAGAGTGATCAATAAGTAAATTTCAATTAGATTATATATAAAAATAATTAAAACATTTTAAATTACTTGGGGCCTTCTCTATCTTTATGGGAATTAAATCCTCGGTCACCAAAAATGTGACTGGAAATGTTCACGTACTAGTAATACAAGAATATCTAGGAAATGTTGCTAAAACATCACCAGCACTAGTGGCCTTTGCATCACCAGTACTACCCGATGCTTGCATGCTATGTGTTGCCGACATTTCAGTCGACAATATAGGCATAGATGATGGGGTCAGATGATCATGTGATGTATGTGCAGAAAGATCAGGATGGACACTTGTTCCAACCCCTACTCTACGAGAAGCACCTACAATACCCTGATCATGGGTAGCAGCATCATGAGGATGCAAAAAATCCTATAAAAAACAACATATATTTAGTTCATGACATAAAAGATTAAAAATTATAAAACCATGAATGAACTTATGTTATAATTAAAGACCTCATGACAACTTACTTGCAATTTTTGTACTCTCTCAGTCAATATTTTAACCCTCTCTCTTATCTCATATGTTTGAGGCACTATGAATAACAATTGAAGGATTTCTTCATTACATTTTTTTTGTGTCTTCCTTATCATATCAAGAGGGTTTGTTGAATATGTGATGTCATCATCCAATAACAGTGACTGCACCTCGACCCTATGGATGCTCTCCTCTACTATTGGTGCCTTTCCCCGATCAGTTGTCTGCAAGAAGAATATTTAAAACAATATCGAAATTAACCCAATAAACTTATGAAAAAAACATAATAATAAAACATTTTATTCGTATCTAATTTGTACAATTACAATGAGGTAAACATGTCAGGTAGAAGCGCCTGAAGATGCATCATGATCTATGGTCTGGTCTGGAGCCTTCCCTAGATGATCAATGTCTCGTTGTGACAAAAACTAAATATAAAAAAACATTACTAAAATGAAACCAATAGACTTACGAAAAAAAACATAATAATAAAATGGTATATTGGAGTCATTAATTGGAGGTTGGGTAAAATGGTATATAGTATGTACCACCCTGATAGTAACTTTTTTGGTATCTAAGCGATTCAAATTGTAATCGATTAGCAACTCTTCCCCTGCAGTTATTGATTTTATCGCACATACAAATTCACGGTTTCCCTCGCGTGCCTCGAATATGCAATTGGGTTGCTTATTTGTTGACCCAGGTCATGTACTATTTATAAACCCTACAATATTCCCTGATGCTTTTATCCTTTCGTCAATGTACACTTCCACTCCTTTATTTTGATCCTTATCTTTTAGAGTTGTATATAATTTGCTGACAGTGCATACCTACGCATACTTTGTGTATATTGAACCAGTTGTATCCAATCTTTGTAACTGTAATAGGGTCTGACATACTCCATCAATTTAGTAACTTTGTTGTAACAGACCTTTATTTTGTCCATGCAAAATAGGCCCAAACCATGAAATGACGATGGTGCTATGTGATATATCCTCTCATTGACACAAAAATCAGTGTTTATTGGAGGAAGTTCTTTGGGTATCCATTGTTTCCATAGATGTTTGTACCTCAAGGGCACCTTGATGTTGCTTATGCTCTCATCATCATAAGAACATGTCCCCCCTTCAGTAAGAAAAAATTCCATGTGTTTATGAAATTTTCTTCTAATCTTTTGACCTCTAGTTGATCTCCCTCTTTTAGACCTACTACATGTCTCGCTTTCCTATTCTCTTCCTGAATTTCCCTTGCTTGAGGAAGACAGATCTGACAAATACCTATTTGGTGGTACTTACACTCATAAGGATGTTGGATTAATTTCTTTCATGGTGATGTTATCCCAAGGTGAAATTATGATTAATCTATCATTTCATCACTAGAATTTGACTAGTTATAAGGTAATCAAGTCTTGATAGATTGCAAGTTATTGTTACTACTATCCAAATGTGTCCATCACAAATCAAATCAATGTATGAAGGAGACTATCCCTTGCAATTAGTGACTTTAAACTTTGTAACAAGTGTTAAATGTGACTATAGTCCACCAGTTACACAACCAAGGCTTCAAATGTATTGTGTAGAATAATGGTTTCACCATACATAATATTTTGGTTTAATTTGTCTTGAAAAAGATGAATTAGAACACTAATACACATAATTCAGGTGCATGTGTGAGGTGGTTCAGCTGTCCATTGATAAAATCCATATGTCTAAGTGGTTAACGGGGAGGGAGTGTGTACTAGGACTGGTTAAGTCATCATAAGTTTATGCTTTGGTAGTAAAAATTGTTTAATTCATCTTAAATCCTCCTATGTCTAATTTCTTGGAGACTTTTGGTATGTTTTAAGGTAGGATGAGTGGTTGCATCAATGTTCTAGTTATCTATGACAAGGTTTCAACATCTTAAAATAGTGAAAGTTAGTGATCATAGTCATTTGAAACAACAACATTTTGATTCCTCAAAGGCTTGTAGTAGGTTTTGAGTCTTGGTGATAAGTTTCAATGTAATCACAAGGTCTCCATCCTCACTTTGTAAGCTTAGTGCACCTTGGAAAATTAAAGAATCAAAATTCCATGATGGAACCAGGTGCTTGAGGGGAGTTTCCTTGGTGTTTTGAAATGGTTTTGATGCCTTTTGACACCTCTTGAAGGCTCTTTGTATTCGGGCTTGTGGAAGTTGTATTAACTTTCCTTAACTAGGCAATTAGGTGTCTAAATGATGTTTTGTTAGTTCCCAACGTACAACCAATTAAAATTTCAGTTGTGGGACATTGGGAAGGTTGGTTGAAGATAGAAATAATCCTCTCTTGGTTGAGGCATGTGGGTTGATGAATCATTTTGAATTTCTAATGCAAAAGCTTGCTATTTCTAGAAAATATATGTGTAAATTTCCTATTCTACTACGTGGTACAACCTCTGTACGTACTATAGGGTAAATTCATATTATGGTAGGATAGAGGGAAGACCTAAATTTATTTTGGAGGTGATTTGACAAGTTTTGATTAAGTATAAAAGAAGATATCGTCATTTTAGCAGGAACTGGTTTGAAAAACCCTCAAAACTAGGGTTTTGATTGAAGAATGGCTCTTTCTTCCATCTCCATGTTCGAATAATGCTAATTCTTGGTGGGATGGTAGATATTTGTGTATATTTTCATATTTTTAGGGTTTTAGAGAATGGCATGCTATGTGGAGGAAGTTTTGTAATGTTCTAGGCCTGGCATCCTCATGTGACAGGCCTAGATTGTGAAGGAAAAAGTTGAGTTTTGCTTGTTTAGGGTGATTTTAACTATGAAGGAACTTAGGAGTGATGTAAATGGGTGTAACTAGCCTATAAGAACCTATTTCAAGGCTTTGGGGTGAAGGGGATAACCTAGATAGTCAACTATCCTATTGTAGCCTGCCAATTAGGCCTCTTGGAGCAGTGTTGTTTTGGTCCATTTCTCTTTTAATGTACATTGTCAAGAAAGAAGGTTTTGAGAATTTGTAGGGGAATATATTACTTGTATAAGTTTAGTGGTTTGGGCCTGATAGAAGCTTATATGTGGATTTTATTTTGACTGTCCTACTGGGCAGGGCTACAAGCCTTTTAGTGGTAAAGAGGCCTAGTGGATTGAGTGATGAGAAAATGTAGTTTCCTAAGTGCAAACTTGAGTTTCATGGTTTTTTTTTAGTACTATTTGACATGATCCAAGTGAATCCAAGACCTCTTGATTGTTTGAGTACAACAACCCTAGTTGGGGGGTGTCTTTTCCTTGAAGGAATAGTGGATTGGAAAGGTCCACTTAAAGATTATTTGAGAGAGATGTGCTAAGTTGGTGGTAAAGAGGCCTAGTGGTTAGATCAATGAGAAAATGGAGTTTCCTAAGTGAAAACTTGATTTTCATGGTTTGGTTTAGTCCTATTTGACATGATCCAAGTGGATACAAGCCCTCTTGATTATCTGAGTACAACAACCCTTGTTGGGGGGGTCTTTTCCTTGAAGGAATAGTGGATTGGAAAGGTCCACTTAAAGAGTATTTGAGAGAGTTGTGCTAAGTTAGTGGTTCGATCATCTATTTGATCATCTAAAGAAGCTTCCCCTATTCACCAATTCCTCTAGAAATTGATATTGATTAGTTGTTATCATCCTTTTTTTAATAGAGGATTTTATATCATTCCATAGCTTGCTTTATTATTGAATATGGAAACACGAGTCTATGTTGATATCTTTTTCATTGAAATCTAAAGACTAAGAGGTACCTATTCCACCAAAAACATTTGAGACACGATCCCATCCTCATCCCTTATATCATATCTTTGGAAGTGAACTATTTGAAAAAATGCCTCAAAGAAATGTGGTCTCATGGTGATGGAATGCCTCAAAGAAATGTGGTCTCATGGTGATGGAATGCCATGAAAATACATCACCATAGGCATTCATCATGGCATTCCATCACTATGAGACCACATTTCTTTGAGGCATTTTTTCAAATAGTTCACTCCCTTGTCTATGGCTTGTCATGGAATTCCGTCACCATGAGACCATATTTCTTTGAGGCATTTTTCCAAATAGTTCACTTCCTTGTCTATGTTTCTTTCTATAGAATGATACACAAAGATTTATTCACTTTCTTCTTAAAAAATCATGGTATGCAATCAAGAGTTTTAAAAGAAAGAGTTTTAGAGTATGGGAAATTTTGTTTTTAGGTCCATCTTTTAACCCTTGATTCTACCCTATGTAATACTTTAGCCAATTATATGTTAAGGTGGTTAGAATTTTAAAATATCTCTACTTAGATGTGAAATTTTATCCCTCAAGTCCTCAAATCTTTGGGTAATGTGTTGCAAGTGGAAGAAACAAGGTCTACTCTTTCCCATCTTAACTCTAGGTTTTTTATATCTCTCAAATCTGATGAGTGTATTCTACATATTTTATGCTTTCAATTGAGTGATAATCAAACTAAACATGATATTAAAGTTTTGAGAGGTTTGAATTCTTGTTTTCTATGTAAAATGGATGGTCATCAAAGAAGGCATGGCCCAAAAATTCTTGAGAATATTAATAGACTTGTAGCTAATAGAATTTCATCCTTGATTGTGTAGGAAACAATAAAATAGACAATAGAAAAATTTACGAGAATGAATTTGATAATTTAGATGAGATTCTTGACAAATTGGAGGACTCTCATTCTAGTGAGGCATATGATGGTATCCTTGAATATATGCCTTTTTTCAACAATGAGCTTTCTCTTCTTGTTTTTCTTCAAGGATAATTCTATGAAGATGGAATCTCATGAAGATGGAATGCCATGAAAATCCATAGCCATAGGCATTCATCATGGCATTCCATCACCATGAGACCACAATTCTATGAGGCATTTTTCCAAACAGTTCACTGCCTTGTCTATGCTATTGCTTACTATTATGCTTTGAAAAAAAATTTCCAAGCATCCATAGCTTGTTCGAAAGCACCTATTTTAGGCTTTTAGCCATAGCATTAAGGCTGTGAATTGTTTGATAAAATTATTTGGTAGTCATGTATGAAAAATGTCTTAGCATAGCAAGGAAATGAATTGTTTGAAAAAATGCCTCAAAGAAATGTGGTCTCATGGTGATGGAAAATGCCTCAATGGTGATGGAATGCCATGACAAGCCATATACAAGGTAGTGAACTATTTGAAAAAATGCCTCAAAGAAATGTGGTCTCATGGTGATGGGCATCCCATCACCATGAGACCGCATTTCTTTGAGGCATTTTTTCAAATAGTTCACTACCTTGTATATGGCTTGTCGTGGCATTCCATCACCATTGAGGAATTTTTTAAAATAGTTCATTGCCTTGTCTATGTTATTGCTTACTATTATGCTTAGAATTTTTTTTTCCAAGCATCCATAGCTTGTTCGAAAGCACCTATTTTAGGCTTTTAGCCATAGCATTAAGGTAGTGAATTGTTTGATAAAATGATTTGGTAGTCATGTATGAAAAATGTCGTAGCATAGCAAGGCAATGAACTTTTTGAAAAAATGCCTCAAAGAAATGTAGTCTCATGAAGATGGAATGCCATGACAATCCATAGCCATAGGTATTCGTCATGGAATTCCATCACCATGAGACCACAATTCTTTGAAGGCATTTTTCCAAACAGTTCATTGCCTTGTCTATGTTATTGCTATTATGCTTTGATATATTCTTTCCCATAGCTTGTTCAAAAGCACTTGTTTTAGGCTTTTAGCCCATAGCAGAAAGGAATTCAATTGTTTGATAAAATGCTTTGGTTGTTTGTTTTTTTTTGAGTGGTATTTAGTGGTATAATTTAATATATCAGTTCAAGAAGTCTATAAAGGCATTGATTTATCAAAAGACAGGCTTGCTATCTAAAGGTTGTGTGTAGCTGTTGAGAATGCTAGGATAGAGATTTATTCTACCACTTACAAAAATTAATCCACCTTTCATCACAACAGATGCTTTTGGTGCAAACATTTAAATGTTACTTTGACTCGTTCAAAATTTGAAATTCTTGTAAATAATCTAATAGAATGAACAAGGAAGCCCTGTAAGGATTGTATGAAAGATTCTAGGGTGACTCCCATAGAATTAGATGAAGTCTTATTAGGGGGAATGACAAGGGTACCAAAATTTTAACAAGTAGTTGCTGAATTATTTGGCAAGGAGCCAAGCAAAGGTGGACATGGTCAAAAGTCATAGGAATTTTCATGTGGTTGCTAAACCAGTAGCAGGGACCAAATGAATTTTTCAAACCTATTGCTTTCCCTGACAAACAAATTTAGATACATTGACAAGGCATAAGAACCATTTGGAAAAGGAATTTTTACCATGATTATAGAAATAGGTGTGTAAGATAGATTCATTGAAAAGGAAAAAATCAACAATAAAGAAATGGAGAGTAATTTCTATTCACGTCATGGAAACATTTCTGATCATAATCAAACTCAATGTCGGGTATGGTATAAAAATACCTTGTAATGAATGAAAAGCATTGACAATATTATCGACTTGGCATAAATGTCACTTGAAGATTATTTCAAATGAGTATTTTGTGTTTTTTAGAGTGCTCAAAAGGTGTTGAGTATTAAACTATAGTAGCAAGTAACTTTCTAAGGAGAGGAATTTGTGGCATATGAATCTTCCATGCTCCATGCAATGTCATAACTTGAGAGGCATCCATATAAGGAAAGAGCATGTGATTTAAGAATGCCAACAATATCAAAATTGCAATACCTAGTGATGAGGCCGAGTATGAAAAGGAAGAAACATGACACCATGGTATAATGTGAATGCACAATGTTGATTCAATCAAATGTTTCAGAAAATGTACAGTTACTAAGGTGAAATGAACTCAATATAATGGACCACCAACATTGAAGACAAACCAAATCAAATCAAAAACCCTATAGCACTTTGATTCATAAATTTTAGATGAAATATATAGACAATTTTGGCGACAGACGAGATGAAGAGGCCTTCATGACAAAACAAATCACAAAAATTCAAATTTTGCAGTCAAGCAAGCTCGATCCCTGGGCTTCTTGCAACCTTTCCTCTTGGCGCGCGACTCACTTCTCCAATTGACGAGCTAGGTTTTGATTATATCAATTAAAATGAAAATTGTGGTGCCATATTGTTAAATTTTACATAATAGATTATATATAATTAATATAATTATATATAATATTAGCTAAATTTATAATATTAATATAATATTAATATATTATAATATTAGCTAAATTTATAATATTAAATTAATATTATAATTATTATAATTATTATATTTAATATAATATTATAATTATTATAATATAATTAATATAATTATCTCTCTATATCTCCCACTATCTATGTCACTCCCTCTCCCCCCTCTATCTATTGAGCTATCTCTCCCTCTCCCCTCTTTCTCTCTCTAACTCTTCAACCTATCTCTCCCTCTCTCCCCATGTTCTCTATCTCTCCTCTACCTATCAATATCCCTTTCTCTCCCTAATCCCTCTCTAGGCTATCTCCCGGCCCCCTCTCTATCTCTCACCATCTCTCCCTCCCTATCCCCTATCCATCGACTCTCTATCTCCACCTCTCTTCCTTTATCTTCCCATATATCTCCATGATCTCTCTTTCTCTTCCCATATATCTCTATCTCTCTCTCTCACCATCCCCCTGTATCTCTCTATATCACCCCCTTTCTATATCTCTCCCTCCTTCT
>VDFB02287067.1:0-26205 GCA_007258455.2 Sequoia sempervirens
AACTAGTAACATAGACAAAATTTAATTAACTATATCTGAATCTAAAACCATGCAATCATTAGTTAGATTGATAATAAAGATCATTGCAAACTAACACTTATTAATAACATCTCTCACATGGTAGGAGATCTAAAAGTAGACTTCTAAAAATAGCCTCATCAAAACCTCATTGGACTAAAAATAGCCTGGGCTATAAATAGTGCTGGATAAAAATAGCAAATCCTAGAATATGTTCTTTTCATTGAAGAATGTGATGGCTAAAAATAGCATTGGAGATAAATAATGTTAGCTAAAAATAGTAAATCCTAGAATATGCTTTTTTTTATTGAAAAATATGATGGCTAAAAATAGGTCATCGGACAGGTGATTTTGGATGATTTTAATGAAGTTTCTCCCTTGTTCTAATCATGACAGATGCTGTCAGAAGCCTTGTCAAATTTTCCCTTAAATGTCTGATTTTGATGACTGGAATTTTGTCAAACAGTTTGCCTGTAAACTCCTTTACTGCTGTTTGTGAATTCTTTTTGTATTTTTCAATACATGTGATGATAGTGAAGATATTAAAGGCTTCTAATATGCAATACTAAATGACTGTGATAGAAATGGTATTACAATATCTACTCAGATTTTCCAATGCAAAGATAGAAACTTATGCAAACAAGCTGTTACAGTCCATAGAAATTTTAATAAACACTTTATGTGCAGTCAAACTCCAATATATTGCAAATATACTGTTTCCCGAACTGATTACAATGCCAAATGAAAGACTGAAATGCAATGTTAATGCAATCTGATATGTTCTGAATCTGATTGCAGTATTATGCTAATGGATGCCTCAACCAATGTTGTGATGATAGAGATTATATTGATAATGCAAGATACAAATGTAGTGCTGTATGACAGTGATTTACTAACAACTACTGTGATAATGAGTTCAAGACTCCTATCTGTCATGCATGCAAATAAATGAGAACCTGATTACGCCATGCCCAGCAATCAGTCAACTTCTTAAAATAGTTGAATTCTTCTTCCAGATAAGGCACGATTTTATCAGCAATATTTCTCCACAATCCAGCTGAAATTAATCTCACACATCCAGTGCATCCAATAACAGGAGACTTCTTCAAAATCGAGATTGCCAGACCCTGGCTGACTACGATTTCCAGCAGGATGACTACGATTCACTAAAATGCAAAAATCAAATTATATATATATATTAAAATCAAGCGGTGCTGGACTTGAAATAGCCACAGCTTAATTCTCCTAACTCCCCTTGACGTGAGGCTCGATTTTTGTCCTATCGGTAATCATTACTTTGTCTTTAGCTGCCCCGTCTCTGTCAATTCGCCTTTGACTCTTCTTTCAAATGAATTGATAGCCTTGTAAAATAATATTCGATCCTCTTCAAAAGAGTTCCACGACTTGGCTTTATTTGCTGAAATACTCCTCCATGTCTCTCATTCGAATATCTAAATTGTCTGAATATGCCACGACTTCTAGTCTTTTACTAGCTTCTGAGTAAGCATCTTCTTAATATTTTATCAACACTTATCTTTGTTCGTCTTGAAGTGCAATTTAAGCAGGAGAGGACTTCCTTTCTGATTTTGATTTTTACTTCCAGCCTTGTCTTTTCTGCCAGCTGTATTTGTCTTTTTGTGGCTTTACTTCAGACCGCTCCTTCCAAATAAAAATATAAATTCTGTCTTCTTGTGATTCCTTCTACCAAAGTAATCGAATCCTTTATTCACCTGAAACTTCTCCAAACAAAATCGAATTCTTCAATCTCCCAAATACTGTGCTAGAAATACGATTTCCTCTATTTGCAATTGTATCCTTTGATTTGGAAATGAATATCAAAGTCTGCAATAATATTCTTAAAAATAATATCAAATCCTTGTGCACTCCAAATTTGGTCCCCGGCCATTAAATTTGGATAAATTGATCCAATTAGAAATAACCTCTCCACAATTGCAACAATAAACCAGCTGCTACAATTGTGCGATGTAGTAATAAACCAGCTATTGCATCGATTCAACTTGCAAGTGCAATAATACCTCAGCTACTGCAATAAATAAATCTTTGCAATAATACAACAACTATTGCAATGATCTAGAAAGCCTTTGATTAACCTGCAATGAAGCACCAATAAAAACCCTGGATGGATTCCTCAACAATTCTAGCTAGGGTTGATATTTCACAACCGAAACTGGTACTCTAGAGTCTTCAAACCCTCGAGCAATGCAATGCAATGAATTCCAAATCAAGCATGCCCAAATGCTAAGCCAACAACTCCTTATAAAGATTTTTCCAAGACTTCCAAGAAGCTTCTAGAATATAATATTATTTTATTGCTTAAGTGACTTTATGATTTAATATTTATTTTAAGTAACTTTATTAAATTAATTAAATATAAAGTCATCTTTTAATTTCACTTTATTGAAATAACTTTATAAATAATTAATTTAATACTTTATCCCCTTATTTCCCCTGTTTAACCTTCAGGAATAAATAAAGGCTAAACGCTCATCAAGGTGGCTATTGAAAAGGGGACATGACAGATGCTTTGAAAACACTTTGAAACCTCTAGTCATGATGATATGCCAAATATTCCAACTTGAATTTTCCTTGGTGGCAACTTCATACTTGAAAGATGACTTCTTTACTAAATTAAATTTGTCTCGAAGTTCCAAGATGAAGTTGTAATGTCCTTTTGTTGAGCCTAGTTAGCTTTGTTGATTGTTAGCCTATTCCATGGGTTCTTGTAGGCTAATTGGGTTGTTAAGGGAGCTCCACAGTTCTTGGAGTGGTGTACAACATAATTCTAGTTTTATTTGTGGCATTGAGCTTAGTTGTCAGTGTGTTTCACAATGGCACTTTCACAAGCATTTTCAAACATTTGGTCCGTACTCCACATTTCTTGGAGTTCATTGCTATTTTGAAAAAGCTACAGTTTTGGCACCGACTTTGTCTCTTGGTGACAATTGCACCTTGGCACATTTAGTTTCAATATCCAATGTCTTGGTGTTGCATTCCACAAGTTAGGTGAGTGATTTTAAAGAAATGCTTAAGTAATAATATTTTATTATAAAGTTACTTAAGTGTTTATTTAAATATTAAAAGTGACTTACTTTATGGGAATATTTTAAAAGTGATGTTAATTTATTCCATTTGAGGCATTGGGAAAGAGTCATAAAGGAAATAATTAAAAAAGTATTATTTTAATTCCCAAAGAGAGGCGTTGGGATTTGTGAAGGAAATAAAATGCTTTTTTGGAGCTCATTTGCACTATCCGAGATTTTTTTTTATTTATTAGTAAAAAAAATAAATTATTCAAGATAACTAAGAACTGAGATTACAACAAGATTTCCAAATGATGGTTGCCATCATTATATCCAAAAGAAGGATTCTCCATTATGTAATGTCCCCTTCCAACTAGACATCAGTTCTCAACAGGATTAGCCTATCAGTTGACCCTTGTAGGCTAAGGAGCATGGTTAGGGGGTCTTTTGGGACAGATACCCAGTTGGTTTTCATTCCTGGATTTAGTTGATTTGGTGAAATAAGGAGTTCTTATGATATAATGTTATATTTGCACTTTATGATTCGAGGGGCCATTTCAATTTATTATTTATAAGGTCATATTTTAATAATATTAAAAGTGCAAACAAAATATTGTTTTAAATAATTAAAAGAGAAGTTTCTAGAAGGGTCGACCTCTTCTTGGAGAAAAGTATAAAAGGGGGCCAGCCAAGCTTCTATCATCCAGGATTTGACAATTGCTTTGATGTGTTTATTGTGGAGAAGGTGAAGCCTAGGGTTTTTGCGATTTCTACATTCATTGATCATTGGGAACGTGTTGATGCGTGTTTTATGACTCACCAAGCACTCTAGAATAAAGAATCCAAAGACACTCTATCCTCTCTTGAAAAACTGCCTCGTATGCTAAGATTGCCAAAAAGATCATACAACAATTCCAGTGTTTCGTAAGTTGGGTGTGGATAAGCTCTGTGGATGATGTGATTTTGCCGGTAACACAAAGGGATTTACTCTAGCAAGTCACTTAGAAAGTAATTACTTAAATGCAGTGTAATTTTTTTTTAGATTTTCTGATTTTATATAAAAAGTGTAAAAGGGAGTATGGGTTGAGGAATCCTACACTATTCCTACAAACTCAAGAGACAGTAAGGATTGAGTGAAACCAAAGAACAATACTTTGTTTCGCCACGCTATATGACAACTACACAAAGCAAGTGCAATCTTTTGGGGATTTGTGCTTAAAATTTCCTTACTATGAACAACACCATCAATAGAACAATATTATTCAAAGTAATACCATAAAGCATCCACATCAAAAGCTTAGTATAACTTTATGCATTGAATAGAAATCATCCATCCAAAGAAAGTATGAGCAAAGTTTCACTAATCTTTAGGATCAATCTATCATTCCCTTAACATACATTCAAATGAAATTCTAACTCAAATTTATTCTACGAGGAAGAGGAGTATGCAACCATGCAACCATTTGACAATAAAAGGATTCAAAGCATCTCATGCATCATGAACTTTATTATCAAAAATAGTCTTTTGCAACAATTTCATAAACTCTCTCTTTTTATTCTCTGTTATCTCTTCAATATTCTATTATCTTCTCCTATGTAAATGAGAGAATGAGAGGGGGGTTTATATAGAGTTTCTTGAGTACAATGAACAACCAAGATTAATTTGGAATCAATGGTAGATATTAAAAATGAGCAACCCTAATTAGGGTTTCTTGAAATACAGTCAGTGATCAATGAGCTAACAAGTAGTGAACTGAAGTGAAGAGCTATTCTTGAGGAGACGCATCCCTATCCTCTTTGGTGGCATTATATTGGATGAATTTGGAAACTATCATGCCGACCTCCTTGATCGTGATAGGTGGCAGCGCGTTGACCTTGAATTCCAGCAGATCTAAATCATCCAAACATTTTGCAAGAGCATCTTCCCATTCTGATTCTTGCCGCTGGAAAGTACGGAAGATGAATAGGAAGTCAGCTACCTTAGTCAAATTTTGTTTGACGGTAGGCCCAGTGGTGGCGAAGAAGATTTCTTGGATTTTGTGCTTCAAGTTTTCAAACTGCAGGTTGTTTGCTTGCACAATGTCTTTCTCCAACGCTTCTGCAGCCACAGATAGAATCTTCTCCCGGATTTCTTTTTCCCTTTCCTCAACTCGGAGAGTATCCATCTTTATCTTCTCTAGGATCTCGCCCTGTGTGATCAATGCCATGTACCAACTGCTAAATCATAAGCTGCACTTGGTGCAATTACTTTTCCATTGACCAGCTCTTGCTTCGGCACTCCTTTAAGCACTTTGAGACATGGAATGATTCAGTCTCAAATATCCTGAGCATTATCCCATGTTTCCGCCAATGTTGCAATTCTCGAGAGCAAAGAAGAAGTTTTCCCATATGCCAATGCCAGTCTTTCTGCAAATACAACCACCTCTTCTTTGTTGCTGATTAACCATTCCTTAGTCTCCTTGGCTATATTCTTCTCCTCTTTGAGAGTCTCCTAAGAAGTATTCATCAATGAAGGCGCTGTTGAGCTAGTTTGATCGAGAGGCTTAGCTAGATGCTGAATATACTCCTTGAGTTGTTCAACCTCTCGCTTATATTCCTTTCTCTTTGCTACTTCCTTCTCTAGCCTTGCTTTGATAGTGGCAACAAAATTATCCAATTCTTCCATCTCCTGTCCTTTTGTGGTAGGGCCCAAATCGAGAGTGGTAATGGCATATTCCTATGGAGTAATTTCCTCCCTTGACTTGTCAACTTTTGGTATGGCAACTTGGACTGTATGATGCTCGGCTTCATCTCTCTAAATGGTGGAGAAGGTTTTGGCAGGCTTTCTTGCACTAACTGCTTCTAATTTGGCCAGGAAATTGGCCATGTCATCTTCTTCTTCTGGAACTTTTTCTGGTTCTTTCATCTTCAATCTTTCTTTCAGCCAATCAGGAATAGTTGGTTGCTTGGTATCTTGTTCTTCCTGAATGTCTTGTGCGCCCGAGATTTCTTGAATTCCTTTTAGGGCTGAAATCATTCCTTCTTCAAACGTGTTGTCCAAAATGTCAACTTTATTGTCCGATTCCAAAATCTTAGTGCCTGTGGGTGATGGAGGCTCATCATCTTCTGGCTGAATAGGGATAGGAGAGGGAATCCTTATATCTACCAGAGATTCATCAATGTCTAAAATTTCATTCTCATTTGTGGAGACAACAATGAAGAGGCCTTGGTCTCTGCTACTTCCTGATAGGTTCCTCATTTGCAATTTCTTTTCCCTTTGTCTCCTTTTATTGGGATTAGAGCTATCAATTGGCTTGTCTCCTTGGGATGCTTCGGCGTTCGAAGAGTAAGATTTTGCTTTTCCCATCAGAGTGTATGTCAAATGCATACCCTTCCGCTGTAGTTCTTTAATTTGCTGATCTGTCCACCATTGTGAATACTTGATGATAGGTCTCATGAAGGTGTCGAAGTCAGAGATTTCTGGTTTTGACCAATGCACGGGAGGAAGAGGTTGGCTTCCATAAAAAATTGGTTGTGTAAACTCACCATCATCTTCAAGTTGCTTTGGCACACGGAAGAGTTCTGTCGTTTTGATTAAGCTGACAGGCAGTCTGGACCACAATCTTTTCCTAACATCAAATTCATCCGCGACGTTGGCCCAGTAATCCTCTAGGTCTACTTTGTGTTTATATTTCTTTCTGTTCATGGTTCCGATGTGGTGGTGAGGATCAAAATTGACTCTAGATCGGTACGATGTGAACGGATACCACTACATTTCTAGTCTGGCACCTTCAACTGCCTGTGTAGACGAGCAATATTCTTCCATGTTCCTGATGAAGAATGGGAAAGTGATGGCTGCTTTGCTCTCCATCCTCTGGAAATTTTGATAAGTTTCCAGTTGCCTAAGAACCTCTAGTAGAATCATTCTGTGGGTGGGGAAGATGGGAAGCTTGAATGGATTCCCAGTGAATCCTAATCTTGGAAACTGGATGTACCAATATCAATATTTACTGATAAGGCTCTTTGCTTCATGTGTCAGCCTTTGATGCGTCCCCCCTTGTAGTATCCTTGTGATGAACATCAGGAACGCATCATGCACTCTTTTGAAATGGGACTTGGCAGACAACTGCAATTGAGGGTAGCATTCATACACTTTGAATTCATTTTCTCCATTTCCAACAACACCCTTGCATATCAATCCAGGATATCTATAGGCTTTGGCCAATAGATAAATGACATGGGAACTCATATAAAATGACTTAGTCTTTTCAAGGTTGATTAATTGCTCATGGATGTTATCACTGATCATCCTCGACTAGTTAAACATTTTGACTCCGGAGGTGATTTCCTGGATAAAGAAGTACATCCATGTTTCAAAGTACGTACCTTGAGGACTGCCCATTTTTCTGTTCAGGAGTAAAATGATATCACCATAGTCCTTAAAGTTTGTCGGGTGCAGTTTCTTAAGCCTTTTCTTAATGGAAACTCTTGGCTTTTCTAAACATGTTTTGTTGATATGAGTTGCACATTGATCTGCCTGATCCTCAAAGATTCTTCTAGCTTCTTCCTTTGTTTTATATGAAGTTCGATTATGATTAGGGATGCCAAATGCCTCTTGGATAGTTGGTTCTCCGAAATGCGCCAAAATCCTTCCATTAGGAGCTATAATTTGTCTTTCCTGCGGGTTGTAATGCCTTACACATTCGACCATCAATTCGACACACTGGATTGCTGGAGGAAATCCGACAGCTTGGACAATTCCATTCCTCATCATCCAGCGGGCAATGGCTGTGGGCATAAGTCCATTCAATCCATACATTCTCTTTTTGAATTCCTCGAAATCAATGTGCCCGAGGTCTGTATCTGTGATGTTCTTCCATTTGGAAATGATCATTGACTCTTGTTGAACTCCCTTGCTCGCGAACTTCATTGGTGCTTTTTTTTGACAATTCTCCGAGGATGGTCATCAACCTGCGAGAAAGAAAGAATATATTAACTTTCAATTATGATTTTCTTTAAAATTCTTCTCTTAATATTCTAACTTTCAGCTTGCTAAATGTTAGATTCTATGAAAAAGCAAGCTGAAATTAACAACACTTAGTAAATTTTCCGTGGATAAAATGAAGACAAAAGTAAAGAATTCTTTCAAACTCCAAAGTTACACTTTGTGGCTAGCAATTCGACTTGAAACCTTGAAAATTTCGTCTTTATTGTCGAAAAAGCAAGCTATCCTCTGAAAACTTCGACCTTTAGCTTGGAATTCTACTTCTTTCCTTGTTCTTCGCCTTGAAGAAATCAATCACTCAACTTTCGAAATTTCTACCTCTAAAAAAAAAATCTCTCATGAAAAAATTCTATCTCTCGAATTTTTTTTTTAACTCGTGAAAAATTCTCTATCTCTAGGAATGGAGAGAGAGCTAAACCTCTTCTCAAATTGAAATTGTGAGTTGATAATGACTTGAAAATGCCTTATAAGGTTGAAAAACTCGATTGATTTAGCAGTTTCTCAAGTTCATCAAATGTAGACTTCTTTCTTTCCGTTTAACAAGGCAAGTTTCTAAATTCCCACTCTTCATCTTTATCCAAAATCCAAAATTTTGAAGTTTATCCTTTTGAAGCTTGAATTTTTTCGAAGTGTTGAAGGTAATTAAAGGCTTATATATGATTTTTCAATTTTTTACCCTTTAATTTTTAATTTTATCCATGTATTATTTTTTTTTATTTGGCAATTTTTTGTATAATGGATTTCTCATTATTTTCTTTGAAAGTTTGCACTTTAGAATTTCTTTGCCAAATTTTCTCCATGGCGGACTTCAAAATGGTATCTCCATATGCTAGGCAGACTTTGAGAAAATCTTTCCATGCTCTCTATAGTTCAAGTCCGACTTCACAATTTTCTTTCCACTCTTCAACTTGGTATGGTGGACTTCATGTCTATTTTTCCACGTGCTATTGATGGTCTAGGCAGACTTCACAAATATTTTTCCATAATGCCTAGATGTTTAAGTTGGACTTGATGGTGATTTTTCCACTTCAAGAGGCAAGGGCGGACTTTAAGAAACTCTTTCCACACATCAAGGGTGGACTTTGGAGAGACCTTTCCATTCGCAGACTTCACAACTTCTTTTCCAAGTGCCAAGGCGGACTTTCAAGGAACTTCTCGATAACATGGCTCACTTCATAAGACCCTTGCCATTGTCTTTTTCCATGTGAGGGCGGACTTCACTCAAGGCTTTCCATTCTCCACTTTTGGCTTGGCGGACTTGGCATATTTCCTTCCACTTCTAAGGGGGGACTTTTCAAATGTTTTTCCATCCTTTTTATCTTCCTAAGCGGACTTTGAAGAGACCTTTCCGTTTCCTTTGCCATGTGAGGGCGGACTTGGCAATCTTTCAAACCATTTCCTTTGCCATGTGAGGGCGGACTTGGCAAGCTTTCAGATCATTTCCTTGGGCGGACTTGCAAGATTTTATGCCATTCTTCTTGCTGGGCGCACTTCTCCTTGAATCTCTTCAAACTTACACCATCTCAGCCCATAATCTCATGATTTTTCATTGCCTTTTCAATGCCTTTTTCATTTGGAGATCCACTTTTTGATCTGTTTTTTGTTTTTTTTCCAGATTTTTACTTGTTTTCATCAGATTTTTGATTGATTTTTTGATCTAAAGGTCTGATATTTTGTTGCTTTTTATTGATTTTTCTCAGATTTCTCATGCTTTTTAACTGATTTTTTAGATTTTTCAGTGATTTTTGCATGCTTTTTTAGTCTAAAGATGGAAACTTTGACTCCTTGATTGGTGGGACCTTGGCACTTTCCAAAAATAGAAAGTTTCTGAAAATAGAAAAAGCAAAAAACCAACTTTCTAAAAATAGTAAATTCCAGAATGGTCCAAAAGTGCCAAAAATGAAAAAAATAAAAAGCAAAATCCCTAAAAAGTAGGAAGTGTCAAGATTGGGCGAAAGCATAGGCGATCCTCATCTACAGGGTCTTCTGAACACTTCTACAACATTTACGCACAGTTTTAGGCTTGAAATTTCTACTTGGTTCGGGCAATGATTCCAGATTCTGACTTGGAACTCACGAAGCAGAAGAGCTTATGAAATTGCAACTCAAAACTAAACCCCAAAAACAAGCCACCGAGGGTCCCCATTTGCAATGGGGCAAAGTGTGAAATAGGTCACAACAGAACGAAAACTCCCATTGATTTGCATAACTGAGGTCGTGAAAGATCTTCCGAAGGGTTGCAGCTGTTTGGAGGAGATATTTCAGTCTTCTCATTGTGCCAAATTTAGTGGCCAAGGGCCAAATTTGTGGAGGATGGTTTGCATATCTGATTAGAGATCATTTCTAGCTTGGTCTTGCATCGATTTCTTGCATACTGTTGTACCCAAACCAAATTTTTTGCTTCATTAAGTGCTTAAAAGAGTCAAAACCTTGTTAAAATGATGTCAAAATACAACTTTTGGGCAAGTCAAGTATGGACTTTGGTCAGTGTTATGTCAGTCGTCAACAACAATTGGTTAGTTCCTGGAGGTCAAAACTTGAACTTGGGACTCAAAGTAGGACATATTATGATGGAGAAGTGTTTAATGACATAATTATACTCCTACAAGGTCAATTCAGTGGTCAGAACAGTGTTTACGAAGGCAGAAACAGATGAAGATATTTTGCAGAAAGTAAATCTGCGCCCTTGTAGCCTAGGGGCGCCCTTCTTTTTGAAGGCTCAGATTTAGTTGCATGCGCTTGCAAATATGTTCAATCTCTTCAAAATTAGTCCAACTTTCTGACGAGTTATCAAGCGAAGTCATCCGAATTGTAGAACTCCGGCAATTGAAGTTAGAAGCTGAAGGTATGAAGAGAATGCATGTCACAAAGGCTGCCAAATTTACAGTTTTTGCGCCCTTGTAGCCTAGGGGCGCCCTTGAATTTGACCCCTCAGATGGATGAATTTGTAAAATCTATTGCTCGGGGGATCTTTTCTAGTTCAGTTCAGCTTCACAATGCACCAATTCATGAGATGATCCAACATGCTGAGTGATCGTGACAAAGGTTCTACCAAGCATGTAAAACAGAGGGTGGAAAAATGTAGAAATTCACATCTGTACCTCTATAGGCCAGGGGTGCCTAGCCTTTAGGCCTGCCAAATGGGGTCTTTTGCAGTTACAGTCTTCATGAGACTTGTGCAGAATTACTTCAACTATCCAACAAGTCCAACCATTAGCCTCCGGGATTTGGCAAACGCTCGTATGTGGAGGGTCAGTGTAGAATGCTGAAGAGTGAAGATAGCCAGAAAATGACTATGGAAAATACACATCCTCTTGGAAAAGGCACCCTTCTTTTTGAGGTCTTAGAAGTAGTTTTCTTGCTTTGTCACCCCCAGAGACATCTCTTGTGAGTTGTTCTAGCTACGCAGAGAGATTACGATGCACGAATCGGAGCACCCTAGCTCCTAGTCTCAGGGGTCAAAGTATGGCATCCGGATGAAAGTTACACTTTTGTCAAATTGGTGTTTGCGCCCTCGCTAGCTAGGGGCGTCCTCACTTTTGGGGTTCCTAATGCAGCTTTTAGATGCCTTACATATAGTCGTTAGATGCAGAATTCTTTGTGATGAACCCTGTTGGCTCACAACTCAAACCCCTGTATTTTTCTTAAATCTTCTTGTGTTTTTTAGTTTTTTAGAGAAAGTTTGTAGACAAAAGAGAAGGTGCACATCATATAAAAGCTCATAAAAATGCAATACAGTAATATTCTGAGCAACAAATGTAATAGATGTTATTTTGCAGTACATACAATGGGATTACAAATGAATTACATACCCAAAATGCTCCAGAATAATTAAATAAAGAAGTATCCTAGCTTGCCAGCCGGAATTGATGAAAACTGTCAAATATGCATGCTTAGGCTCCATATCTGACTTCTCTGTAGAAACCCTAGTTTCCCTCTGTTCTGAATCTGACGGTTTTGTCTGATGTTTTTCTGAAGTTTTAGGTTTTCGACCGTTTTTGGGTTTTGATGCAACAAATGAAATATGGCGATTTTTGCAAAGATTGAATAATGCATTCAAAATAAAAATAATATATCTCTGTAAACGAAAGATTTCAATTGCTGATATGGTAGCCAAGTAATTAATTGAACTTCTGAAACAAGTACAATAATAATCCAAAGACATGCAAGGTAAAAGGCAATAATATATTGAAACCTTGTTTCTTTATTTGTTACAGCAATAAATGGATGGTACGGCTGCAGCAAGTGTGCCTTCTCCCTCTGCAAAATGATTGCTGAAGACTTTGGACAAGTAGCACCTCCAGTGATGAATGTATGAAGCTAATGTTGAAGGCGTTTCTTATATGATTGTAAAGATGCGTCTTTCCAAGCAAGTATGATCTGGTAAACAGCAAACTGATTATGAGCAGAAATCTGGTGCGGCTGTGATAGAATCTTGTTTCCCCTTCAATCTATTAATCTCTAATGATGCCAGAGATGTATGTGCCCAAACAGGGGATGACAACAATCCTTAATGCAAGCTATCTAAACAGAAGAAGATATACGCCTTTAATAAGATGGTACGGCCCTGGTACCATTTGTACGGCTGGTAACAGCTCTCAGCATTTAATTAAAATGTACGGCCTTTCTTCCCAGTCTCCTGAAACACTGAATATGCGCCTAGGTGTATGTATTATCTCCTGGTTAAAACCCTGACCAATGAGTGAGGCGTTTGCTTCATGTGAAGGAAAAAAACACTTTCTTTCCCTGCTGGTACGGCCTGACTGAATGGTACGGCCTCCATCAACAATTAATGCAAATGGTACGGCTCCCTTATAAGCAATGTCTGGACCTCAGAATAAGGTGCGCCTTGATTGGTGGATGTCTTCTGGACAAAATAAAAACTCCTCTGTAAACCCTGAATGAAATATCCTCTGTGAACTCTGTAATTTCTTCTGGGTGAAGAAATCTCACAAACTGGCAGTAAATCGGGTGATATCTCACACCCTCTGAACTGTTTCGATGGAGATGGCTCGTTCTCCAAAGAATTTGAGATGAAACCCTAAGGTCTCCTTTCTCTGGCAAAGCTGATCAATTTTTCAACAAGTCAAAATATGCATAATGGCGCAAATCCCAATGCAAAACCTTTATTCTTCTCAAAAGGGCGAATTCCTTAATAATAGGGAATTTTAATATATTTCAACTTTTAATCTTTTATTATTTCAATAGTCCTCCGTCAAATAATTATAATAAATTATAATTATTAACTGGCCCCTTCCTGATGATGGGCGCCCCCTTCATGAGAATCACTTAAGTTATAATTTAAAATTATAACTTTATATTATAATCATTAAACAATTAATATTTAATTAATGTCATTAAATATTAATATTTTCCTCGTTTCTAACCCGATGACTGATCCGTCTGATGCTGACGAACTCTGAAGTGATTCCGAACGCTGCCAAAGCCACACTGCTAAAAATAGCAGGGGTCCCACACTGCCTGCCAGGAACTGCTAAAAATAGCAATTCTGCAAAAAGTCTCCGAATGAGCCCGAACGAAAGCCAATTGATCAAAATTGCCAATCTGACGCTGAGCCAAGCTCCGAAACGACCCTCTAACCACTCTGTCAGCCTACGAGGGTCTCATGATAGGCCAATCTCACGATCTCTGATGCTCGCCAAAAATGGGGACATGACAGCCACTCTGATACATGATACAAACCCTTGAGAAAGGTAGACGCCAAGAATGGAACCCAAACCAAAGCCAAAAGAAAGGCGTTTTAGCAAGTTACTTCACACGCCTCCTCTAAAATGGCACATTTCCCAATGTAAATAGTACGACCCAAGTAAGATGCTGAAGAGCCAAAGCTGGAAGTTGTAGAATTGCTGAAGAGGACGCCTCAAGTGTAGAAACCCCCTTCCTTATTGCAAATAAGTAAAAACTAAATAATATAATTCTGATTGTAGCATGTAGAACCTCTGAATGAAGCCCTCACAGTTGCACTAATTCGACTGATCTCTCACAATCTCAAAAATGCTCAACATCGAAGAGATCTCGTTCTTCAATGGAAGTTTTGCTCAAACCCTGATCACAGAGGATAGCACAAAAGAAAAACAAAGGAAAAGTCGAAATATTCAAGAAGTGAGTTTCTCATTGCCAAAATGCCTTATATCCAAAAAGGCATGACTTTCAAGAAAGTGACGCCACTTGCAATCATTTAAATATTTTAAATCATATTTAATTCACTTTTCAATAGTTCCAAATTAAATACTTGGGCGCCCACTTCTATGCATAAGTGATTTAATTTTAAATCACCTTTTTATGAATATTTAAGTGATATAAAAAGAACAAAGTCAATTTGACTTTATAATAAAGTATTAAATTAATATAACTTAAATCACTTCAATGATCATAACTTCCTCAAAACTCCATGTATCTCTGTGCCGTCAGAAGCCGTCAACTCCTGAACTGCCAAGGCCTGCAGTGAGCCAATCATTGACCTTTGAAAATGAGAATAACCAACTTCTCCAGTAAATACCACTGACCCTCTAACCAATCCAGTTAGCCCACAAGGGTCCAAGAAATAGGCTAACACACTGCACCTGATAACTAACTAGAGTGGTGACATCACATTCTTCTAGTCACAAAATGAACCTATCATCCAGTTAGTGGGATTTGTCATTTACCGAAAGTGGTAGTTCGAAGCATGAGATGGAAAAAGAAAGAAATGACTATTTGGAGACCTTGCATCAATTTAGTCAAAGACGCCTAATTTTTTGAGGTGTCAAACGTTGTTTTTAGTAGTTTTATTGAAACCCCATATCCATTTCGTTGTATTACTTGTATTTTCTGTATTGCTGAGTTTGAAAAATATAGTGAATTTTTACCAGCATTTACCAGCTACAGTGATTATATCATTTTGAGCTCAAAGTGAGGTATTTGTGAATTATAGTGGAGTAAGAATTTAGTGGTGGAAACACGTTTGAGAGAAGGGATATAGGAGTTCATTATAGAGTGAAATACTATTACAAAGAAGCCATTTTTAGTTGGAATTCTGGAAGCTTATTTGAAGAAAAGTCTAGAAAAGCAATTCTGGAAGGAGAAGTTTTAAAATCAGGCATGAATCCTCCTAGTTTATAACTTTTATTGAAGTTTTGTTTCCTTTTTGATCTTATGGTTGCTGCTTTCAATTTGCTCTAGTAGGAAGAACTATTTTGATGAATATTTAAAGCAATGCATTAAAGGAGAAAATGTGTAAGGGATTCAATAATTAAGGGAATTGTGAAAAAGGGATTATATGAGTAAAGAGCTTAACGGATTAGTTTACTTATCTTACATTAAAGGGAAATAATGAAAAAAGATAAAAGGGAAGGATTTATTTGCATTTTGAATGACTATTGCATGTTGTGTATGATCTCTGTATATGGAGGATACGTAGATGTACTTATTATCTATGAGGATCGAAATGAAGGCAGAATCAAGTAAAGTCTTTTAGCTTAAGTTATTAGGATAACTGAGACAAGCTAAGTACTCCTAGGATAAAGATTTCCTAATTAGGAGGATTGATACAAGATACTTGTAGACTGTTTCATTTCTAGTAGGTTCGTATGATTGTAGGATGTCTAGGGTGACGGATTTACCCATTGAAGGACAAAACCTGTGCATAGAGTAAGGAAGCCTCAAGTCAAATCGGCCTTGAGTAGTGTTTATGATAGATGACCTTCATTCGAAGTACTGAATGAGAATACTTTGGCCAAAGTAGTGAAACGTACGACTGCCACATAGATGTGAGTTAGTTGAGACTACACTGTTAGTTCATTGTGATCCGAGTACTAGTTCGAGATTGTGAAATAGCAAGGTTCTAGTTGTGTAGGACACAACACTATGCTCAGTTGGTAATCGTTAAAGGATACCCTACCAATCTCTTCTTCGAATGGAGGGCCATCTATCTAATGATAGGTGTGCGGGGGACCGCATTATAAGTCCGTGGTTAGCGGAAAAGCGCCTGAGTGATGTTTCTCCTCCATAGCAGGCGACCGATGTACCAAGATTTGAAAGGATGGACTCCTGGACCTTCTTCTATTTGTGCAAAAGCTTACGAGCTATGTAAGTAACTGTGTTACTTTTGAACTTTGATTTATATTTGCAATGTAAAATAAAATTCATGTGGAAACATAATGTAACTTGTACGTATTTTTCAATAAAGAAAGTGTTGTACCCCAAATAATTTTTTTTGGCATTCTATGTAAATTGAGCTAAATCTTGTTAAAATGCCATGAAAGGTCTGTTTTAGGTCAAACCAATCATAGAATCTTGGTGGGTTTCTGTCAAGGAACACGTGTGCAAAATTATGAAAATTTGAAAATTAGGGTTTTTCGCCCCTATTTTCAGGGAAACCCCCGAAAATAGGACCTTCCCAGAAACGATTGAAAATGATTTTGATAGGATTAAAAGGCTTCACGATCACATTGGTCAAGTCAAAATCATCAAAAGACAGGTTTTACTCTGGTGGGTCTTTTTCTATTTTTCAGGAACAAAGTTAGAACCTCCGCAGCTATTAATGGCAAATTGGCCAGTACCAGGTGCTGAAAGCTAAGCTTCAAAAGCTTCAACGACACAACCATGGCGGAAAAGGTAAAAAATGATGCTGTTTGATGAAGGAGATTCCTGAAAGTGAAAAAGGTCAAAATTTGACTAACTCTGGAAACGTTACGAAGGAGAAAACTCAAAAAGCTAAAAGAGCCTTTTTCAAGCAGGGGCGCCCATGATCTTTGAGGGTCAAATGCAGTCAGTATGATCATCCAAAGCAGTCATTCTTGACGTTTGAGTGCTGGCTCGACAGTGAAACAAACATCCAGATCATCCGATGAATAGATCACTAGCAACTGCTGACGAAGCAAAAAGAGGCAGTTGAGGAATTGTCAGGAAACCACAGTTAACGACAAAGTTCGAAAGAAAAAGAGCCTTTCCAAAAGAAAGGCGCCCTTCTTTCTTGACCTCCAGATGCTGATAGATGATAAAAGGCTTCCCAGGATAACCTTCTCAGCCCAAATGGATCTCGGAAACGCAACTGCAAGCATCGACATCTGACAGAGCATTCAACGGATAATCTAGATCAAAGTAGGCAACTTTTCAGATGAAGATAATCAGCCCAAAAGGTAAAAGCGCCCTTTTCAAGGAGGGGCGCCCTTGAATAAAGGAACCCTAATTTGAGATCCAGATTTCCTGAAGACAGTCATTTTTGGCAGAACAGAGCTGGGTACCTGATGAGACATCAAGTGAAAACATTTGACTCTCCGATCAACGAGAAATCCAGATCAAAGCATGAGAGGTCATTTCAAAAGGCTGAAGAACGAAGATCAAAATTTCACTAAGGCATTAGCAAAAGCGCCTTTTCTTGGGAAAGGCGCCCATTCTGTTGAAGCCCTAAACTCAACTTTTTATCATCATCTCTCCCAGGCACTTCTCTTCAGTTTGGATCCAGCTCCGCAGTGAATGTGTCCGTGACGTCTCAGGATCAACAGACAACGCTAGATTCAGGATCAAACAGAGGGTTTTCAGGAGAAAAATATTTAAAAAACTTGCAAGAAGCCAAAAGGGACGCCCAAAAGAAGTCAAAGGTCATTTGTTGACTAAAGTCAAAAGCTTTTGAGTTAAAGTTGGCTAAAACGCTCCACGATTGGTGGAAATCACCTTTTTAACTTTAGATCAAGCCAAAATCACCTTTTGAGCTTGAGTCAGGTCCCCAAATTTGTGGATCTGAAGCTTAAACATATATATTCAAGGAGAAGGCGTCCCATTTCATTATTTCATTGCAGGTTGAAAGATCAAGATCAGCCACAAGCTCTCAAGGACACCATTGATGGATCTGAAGAAGGTTTTCATCCGTTCTTCATTTTTCTTGCAGATCTGAAGCAGGAAAGGATTGCTACTTTGAGGATTGGATCCAGAGATAGAATTTTCCAGGGAATCAAATAAAACTTCCAATCCATCTTCTGTCTTTTTCCTCTCTTCTAGTCTTAGGTTTTCTTGCATCTGACAGAGAAAGCAACAGGCTACATCAGATCAGATCTACTGGGTAGATTCAACATTATTTTCTAGAGAAACCCATCTCGACAAATTTTCCAAAATCAGCAAACTTGTTGCCCCTATTTTTGGGGGTTTTTCCGAAAAAGTTTCAGAATCCAAATTCTGAGGAACTGGGTTTGTTCAGCATTGAAGCACGAACAAAACCCATGTGCCAGATTTTTTCGGAAAAATACTTCTCGGCAAGGCGCTATTTTTAAGGGTTTCCGAAAATCATCTGAACTAGGTCAAGCTTACAGTCAATCTTCAAGTTTTTCAGGATGCAGTACTCCCAGGTACAGTACGAGACCAAGACGGTCTTACTCCATGATTACCTGAAAACAGTTGACACAAATTTACACCAAGTAAATCCAGTGGTCGATTTGGAGCAGCTAGAAGGCATGAATCAAATCACATTGCAGAATATCGAAGAATCCGGGTTGCTGCAAGCCGCATCAATTCCCATCACACTTCAAAGCATAGAGCTTGTAATCGCCTGTATCAAGCATTACAACCCTACCACCAGAGAAATCAGAGCAGCAGATGGAAGAATTGTTTGCAATTTAAAGCTCAGGATATCGAAAGGTGTTTTGATATTCCATCATGTCCTAACAGCAAAGTCATATCAATGACGGAATGTGAGAAAGCATTTGAGACCGCCAAGGACAAATGTCAGAAGGTTATGGCTGAAAAATTGCTAAAAGTGACAAGGGCAAGCTTGCCTAAGTTGTTGGGACGAGGAGAATGTAAAGATGAGTACGCTTTGTTAATCACTCTACTCAATAGAATCACGGGAGAAGATGATGGTCGTCAATTCCAGCCATGGATGTACTACGTCATCGCTAAAATCATTGGCAGGAGGGAATATTACGACTGGGCCACTTTGATCAGTGACACACTCCATTGACAAATCACTGGGTATCTGGAAGCTCATAGGTTCCACATGTGCTCCTACCTGGTATACTTGATAGCCTTCCAAGGCGATTTCAGGTTATTGAACAATGTGGGAACCTTAGGTGTGCAGAAGGTTCACGAACATTTCACACGTCTTGAGTTTACTCAAGCGGAAAGACACTTCAAGAAGATAAGTGATCACTTCACTATGCACACAGTACGTGAGCTTAACCATGAGATGCACGTGCGTATTTCACAGACAGCCAGAGAGGCAATGGCGGATTGGGCAGATTGGTTCATCCAATTTCCCACATTCTCCTACATACGCGTGTATGGCTACATTGGCCACCCCGCCATGCTACCAAGACACCCTTCGGATAGGGTAGTCTTCATGGAGTTCCTGAGACAGTTGTCCGAGGTTCATATCCACTTGCGCTTGAAGAGGAAGACAGCTGTTAACTTTCCCGTTGAAATGGGACTATATAGATGTGGATTCGCGGCAGATGCAAAGATGATGGGTCAAGAAACAGCGAGGTTTAACCTCAAGTATCTCATTGATAGAAGATCCTATGATCCCAGAGGACTCTATGCAGCACACCTCGAGCAACACTCGTCACATAAGTCTTCTATGGAAGATTATTGGGTTAATTGTAAAGACGAGTATGAAGTGCGAAGAAGGAACTACAGCAGATTCAGACTCCCACAAATTGCTGATTTCATGTCAGCAGACATTGAGGGCCTGTCAGATGATGAAGGGGAAGTCATTCTCCCCTCATTTTTCGCAGATTCAGTTGACTCCCAACCACTCCCGAGAGTGGATTGGTATGCCAAAGAGGATACATCTATAGAAGAAAGAACGAGTAGAGTGGTTAGAAATAGCCAACTCTATCTCGACAGCAAGAAATCAAGGAAGGTGATACCTCACAGAACAGAGCCGCCACAGGTTCAGTCTACACCACCTTCCACTTCAAGAAGAAAACCTAGGCAGAAGCAATGATGCAATCCTCCCCGAGGGATGAGGATGTCAAAGCCTAGAACACAGAGGACACCAGTGGAGAAAGCCACACATAGTCCTGAAATAATCACGGGTATTGCTGCCCCAGAACAAAGAGTAGAGACTGCTACCCTTGATTCAGCAGAGGTTATCACTGAGGAACCAGCAGCAGTAGTTGTTGAAGAACCAGTGGCTGAACCAATGGCGAAAGCAACAATAGTAGAAGCAGCAGCAGAAACGGTGCCTGTTATGGAAACAGAGCCGCCCATATCACCAGTATCACAGCAGACACAAGTCCTCATCGACTTGGATTCGCCACCGAGAGACATTGCTCCAGCACAGTCTCACACATCTAGCATTCAAGGGCCTCACGTCCCTCCTAGCGAAGTTCGCCGAGATTCTATTTGGCTGGAAGGCTTCCTAGGAAGAAAGAGGGAAAAACCCTCGTATGAACTTGACTTTACCAAATTCGACCACGTCCCACAAGACACGTCGGCGAAGAGGTTAAAGAAACAAGTTCACATAGAAAGAAATGCAGAGTGCGAGATCATCATAGAGACTGCTGCTCCACCAGTAGAGAAAAGCATACACGAGGTTCAAGTAGACGACTACACTTTGTCTCAACTTAACCTCGGGAAGACTACGCGACAGGTGGAGGCCGACCTTCTCGAAATAGCTTCGGTGAGCGTACAAGAAAGGATGGCAAAGGATGGTAAAGAAAAGGCAGCCTTAAAGGCTGAAAATCAGAAACTGAGGTCTTACATAACCAGCTTGATACATGGCACACCTAACGTCTCAACCCTACTAGCAGGACTACTAGATCTCCCCGCCGAACAAAATCATCGGCAATTGTTAACATTCGGCAAACACTTGAGAAATCAGGTGGAAGAGTTTGTTCTCAAGGGTAGATGCGTACTGGCGAACCTATACCAGTTACGGGATAGAGCACATGAACTTCGTGTGGAGATCCAGCAGTCGGAACAAAGGATTGCAGAAAAGAGGCTTGAAGACGAAAGTACAATTGCAGATTTGCAATTAGCATATCAATCAGTATACTCTGAGGAAAACAAGCAACATCTCTTTGCTTGGAAGGAACAATTGGCATACAAGGTGAAAGCCTATGACGCTCATTCAATAGAGTTGATTGATTACCGAAGGGTGGTTGCCACTATCATCAACTTCGCAAGAATGTTGGTGATATCTTTCCCTTGCATGGAATATCAGCGTGAGGGAGGAGAATACGTCGAGTTGGTGACTGTACAGAACCAGTTCAGGGATGTCATCCGCAGCACTTTTCTTGATGATCCAGAGGGTTGCAAGCTGGCTAAGGTAGCAGCTTTATCAACCAAGTTAGAAGAGGCAGCATCTCAATATTGACTTCGGAAATCAGCTCACAACGGGTGAGGTCATGCTCCGACGCCACGTCATCATCCTACAAAGCATTAACTCCCCGGAAGCCGATGAAGTCAATCAATGGATTGAGACACTGTTGATTAATGGCGAGCTATAAATGCACTAGAAAAGGACGCCATACATCCTCCAAGTGGCATTCATGAGACTTGAGTTGACTTGATGCTTCTTTCCAAGTCAACTCAAGGTGCTATTAAATGTAGTTGGAGTTAACTTGATGCTTCTTTCCAAGTTTAACTCCACTTTCCTTAAATCATGCATTGTCAGATCCCACTGATTAAGGATGTCTAATTGGCTTCCATGATTCGTGGATCTTAGATCTCCACTAAATGTGGATGTCTATTTTGGAGGGAGACTTTACATTTAAGTTCACCTTTAGTTTGCTTTCAGTCAACTGAAGTAGTTTCCAGTTGACTCTTTGTTGACTTTCAGTTAACTAAAGTAGCTTTCCAGTTAACTGATTGTTCTTTTAGGAGCAACTAAGCAATTGATTGGCAAGAATTGAATGTTAACTCAAGGAGACTTTAGAGTTCCCTACTCCTATGAGTATCTATAAATAAGAGCAACCTTGTTCATTATTGTTTAACTTTACTTTGCTATTGAAAATTGCTGCCATTGCTGCCACCACTTTTTGAAAAGCCAATTACTTTGTCTCTACCTTTGGATGGAGGAGTTCCTGCTTGACTTACTGTAATTGTGCATGATTTCGTGCCTTTGCTTTCCCAACTTTTGTAGTTCGTTGATGAAGCATTGAAGAAGAATATCAGAAGGCGCTTGCGTTTTGATCATCTTATTTGAGTTATGTCTACGTCTTGTGTCTAATAACTTGTTGTCTCATTTCCCTCCTCGGATAGGAGTCCCTCCTCCTTGGATATTTGTTATTGACATTTGTCGTTTGATGTTGTTTAATGTGTTGACTTCCAAGCTATACTTCGGATAGGAGTCCCTCCTCTTTAGCAAGCTCAAGTAATAAGGCATCGGATTTTGTTGTTTCTAGTAAATTATTTCAAGCCCATACCTCTATAGGAGTCCTCCCGGCAGTCTCTGTGATTCAGTTTTACCAAGTAGAGCCGCTTTGGTTTTTGTACCGCAACCTTTATCCCACAGATACCTTGAGGAGTTCGAGCCCTGGCCATATTCTCGTGAGACGGCAAATTCAGTGATCCAACTTCAATCCATTCCCGCCCTTACTCCTCATGCTCACATCTTTGAAGGTACCTGATAGATAGAAGCTAGTTAGTCGAAGGAGATCACAGTAAACTGTGAGAAAAGTTTAGCTACGCGATTGTGTTTGTGCACCCTTGTGTCTCCGGCCAATAAGCATAAAAGATAGGAACTTAGTTACATTTCCTTTCCCTACGACAATTCTCCTTAAATAGAGAGGGACTTCTCCTCTTTAAATAACGAAGAAGTGTTGCAAAACATTTGAAATAGCTGAACGTTTACAATCAGCACTCCAGAGGTGCTAATTTAAACGCCAACAGAAAGGAACAATTTTATTGTATTGTCTTTGTTACTTGTTACCTTTACATGATTAAAGTGAGAATTGGAAAATTTAAATTTACGCAAGGAATAGGTCATTACAACATATCTCCGTAGCTGAGAACTGGAAACTCTGATCATTGTAGCTTGAAAGGTAGTTGGTGCGTTGGTTAGACTGAAAGGCATAACCAAGAACTCGAAGTGACCGCAATGGCATCTGAAAGCGGTTTTCTCTATGTCCTGCTCCCTCATCCGAATTTGGTGGTACCTAGACCTCAAGTCAATCTTCGTGAAGAAGACAGCACCATTCAACTCATCAATCAACTCATCGATGCGGGGTACAGGGTACCTGTTCTTGATTGTTCTCTTATTGAGCTGGCGGTAATCTATACACATCTAAGTGATCCATCCTTTTTGTTCACCAATACCACCGATGAAGCAAAAGGTGATTTGCTAGGTCTGATATGCCCCATAGCCAACAACTCACTGATTGTTTTCTCTATCTCATCCTTGAGGTGCTTCGGATGTCTATATGGTGTGATCATAATGGGATTTGCGCCCTCCTCCAACTCGATAATGTGCTTGATGCCCCTATCTGGAGGTCTGCCATGTGGAATATCACTAAACACTTGAGAGTTTTTAGTCCTCAGTATCTGAATGTCAGGATGGTACTCAACCTTCTGCTGCTTCTGCTGTGCTGGTAACAACATACACTCTGCAGCCCAATCTTCCATATCATGACGAATGAGCCTCTCCATTTGTCTAAAGGATACCACTCTCAAATTACTATCTCTGATGGCCTTTATGACATGTGGTTTCCCGTTTACCTTGAACTTCATCTCCATGTCTAGAAGATTGAGTGTGAACTCACCCAAATTGTGAAGCCATGCCATCCCAAGTACCACATCAGTATCTCCCATATTAACAACGTAGAATTCAGCCTTGAACTCATATTTGTTCAGTCGCATCGGGAGATCTGTTATTCTCCTATCACATTTGAGGGTGTATCTATCAGCCATCGACTCGAATACCCTCAAACTCCTCTATCTGTATGCCTCTTCTCTCTACTAACCGTGCATCTATAAAGTTATGAGTGGCACCGGTGCCAAGTAGAGTAATCACCTTCTGACCTGCTAGGAGCCCACGTAGCCTAAAAGACCCATCTCTCTGAAGACTAGTCAAGTGTGCCTCCTATAACTTCTTTCCTCCTTCATTTTCACTATCATTTTCAGACCTTTCATCATCTGAATGCTTTGAATCAGCTTGCTAGTTTGACAGATCAGATTGCTCTTCACCTTCACAAAACCACTCCATCTGATTATTTTTGACCTTTGGATGAAGAGGGCATACATGTTTCTCATCATAAGGTGCCTTGCACCAAAAACACAACTTTTTCTTGCATAAATCATTCAATGTTTCCCTGTCAATTGGTGGTGCATTTCGTTTCTTAGGATCAAGTGGATCCTTCTTCCAGTGAAATGTTCTATTCCTCTCAAATGATTTGTTAGGCCTCGAATAAGATGTTGAGCCTGAAGAGAACTTGCTGCGAGGTGCTGCAAGCTCCATACTACGTGCCTTCCTCATTGCCTCCTCCAGAGTAGGAGGATCAAATGCCTTGACCCAACCTCTCATCGGCTCAAACAATCCCTCGATAAAAAGAATGACAAGTCTTCTCTCTGAGATACCTGTCACCATGACTGCAACCCTCTGGAATTCACCAATGTAGGCATCCAAACTACTTGACTGCCTAAGCTGAGCTAGCTCTCTAAAGTAAAGTTCTGGATCCTTCTTATCAAAACGCTCTATGAGCCTGTTTGTGAACTCCTAGTAGGTGGTAACCATGTGATGACCCAATGTGTACATGCCTTGATGCCACCAATCATGCGCTAACCTATCAAGATGTAGTGTGGCAAATTTAATGGCCTCGTCCTCTTGCATAGGTCTCAATGATGGTAATTATCTAGCTTTTGTACCCAAGACCTTGCTGAACTCTTATCCAAGCTATCAAAATAAGGCAAGACAATCTTGCTCACCGCATGTTGAAGATCCCTGTTCACCTGTGGTGATGGTTGGTACTGAGGAGCTTTGCGCTCAAATCTATCTCCACCCCTGGGTCTATGCACATCCATGAACTCATGAAACGATGACTGCCTAATCTCAGGAGCCAATGTCTAGTACTCTCCAAAGAATCTGGTCATGTCTACCACTAATGTACCATTCTTTGATTGAAACTCAGGCTGGTGACCCTGCTGCTCTGACTCCGGAGTTGGTGGTGCCTCCCTAGTAATAAAGGTCGGTTGTCTAGGCCTACGCTCATGAATGACAGGTGACGATTGCTGTTGTACTGACACCTGTGGCTGGTCTATGCTTGCAGTCCTGCTAGACTGTCCTATCTGAATGTAGTGCTGTTGAGGCTGAACATACTGCCGGATCGTGCCCATCAGCTGAGACATCATGTCCATCATATTATCATGTCTCCGTTTGAACTCTGCTTCAGACATCTCACCCTTGGTTGGTTTTTTCCCTGCATCCCTACGAGACTCTGTAGGAATCTCACGATTTGCCATGAGTGTGGTGACACTATTCTCATTGCTGCTGGAACTAGATCTGTGTATACCTAGAACCCCTGATATTGTCTCACCTTCATGAATTGGTGGACCTGTCCAATCCTCAATTCTGCCTGTTCCTCTACCCTTACTGTAGAATATAATGTCTCTACTCATGAAAAAGCATCGGAAAGGCACACATTTGACTGAAAAGCAACTGAAAAAGCACAGGATGGCAGGAAAACTATGCTCTGATACCACTGTAAGAGACCAGGTGTCTCTCAACCCTGACTTTTGACGGTGAATGCGAATTTTTGTTTGTTTTTTGTTGTTTTTGATTTTTTGTGGTTTTTTGCAAATAAAGAGATAATGCGATTTTGCAAGAAAATGCTTGGAAAAATATAATAAAATACCAGAAGACTAAATATGATAGAAATAAGCCTAAAATCTGATGCCAGATGATTTATTGATCTTCCAAAATAATTACAACTGCGAAATTCAAACATGGAAGTAAAAATGCAAGCTATTATTTGAAGAACTTGAAGCTAAAATTGCTTGCTTCAGATGGCTTCTTATTATTCATAAACTCTCATTCAAAAGTAAACAAGATGATATTGACATGTGTAGCATCTGTAAAGTTCTTGAGACAATTCATCACATTTTTTTGTCTGTATCTTTGCAAAAGAAATTTGGAGAATTTTCTGTGATCAACAAGATATATGGGGGAATGATGGACATCCTCTCCTTGTAAAAAAATTGTTTAACCATAACATAAAGATGGGGAAAGTT
>VDFB02287068.1:0-18023 GCA_007258455.2 Sequoia sempervirens
TTTGACAATTTTCTTTGAGACACATTTTTTCTTTTTCTTTGTTGTCCCATTTTCTTCTTCAAGTTAAAGATGGTACTCGAAACAAATCCTCTACCAACTTAGTTAAATTCTCCTCCAAAATTTTCCTTGATTGATAAAAATGAAAATTTGGACCTTCTCCAATATTTTCCTCCTTGATAAATGTGCAAAAATCTCTTCTCCAAAATTTGCGCTCTAAGTGATATAAATGCAGATTAATCTTACAATTTGATATGGAATAATGAAAAATAACTTTGTATTTATATGCTTGTATTTAAATGAATCAAGTCGTAATAAAAAAAGTTATTTCATTGTGGAGTTTGTTGAACTATTTAATGTATAGGTATGCAACATAGAGTAATTTTAGAATTTTGTTCCTTGTTAAAAAGATAATATTCCTCAAGCTTGATACCAAAGGTGCAAGATTATCTCAACCAATGAGATAAAATAGTGTTTAATAAAGTGTCTCTTTGATAATTTATGCTCATTGCAGAGTAAGGGAACAACCCAATATATAGTAGAGGAAAATTTCCATGGTCATTTTAGTTAACCAAACACACCTTGATGGTTCTAAATCAATAGTTGAGATATTTGCATTTGTAGGAGATGTAGAAAGGGTAGAACAATGATTTGAGCTCATAGAGGTATAATTTGAATTGAATTTTATTAATGTTTCAAAGAATAAAATTTTCCTATACTAAGTTGAAACTAGCAAATTATGCATTGAATTTCTTTAAAAATCTATAATTTTATATCCAGTTGTAGGAAAGCACGATCATGTTAAATAATGGTGTAGATTAATAGATTATTTATGAAATAATTTAACATAAACTTTTATAACTTAGAGGGAAAGCGTTTGAAGAATGACATAATTATAAAAGGAATGTTCCTACCTCTTCTTTATAATTATATTTTGTTCTCAACTCCTCAATGGTTCATGTTGCTTAAGTCATTTTAAAAAAATATGAGTTTTGTGTACCACAAAGTGATGCACTTTATTTGTTCTTATTTTGTATCAAGATTTTAATTTCATCATTTTTATCGATATTTTAAAACTCTAGTATAATATGTGCATTAATAAATAGGCTTGTAAATACACTCATTTATAAAGTATCACTAGTTTACTTGCTTGGGAGTAATTTATTTTACAATTTTTTACTGCTTACTATAAAATTCAAGGGGTATGCGTGCAAAATATTTATTGTGATCAACACAAATGAACTTAATTATAAAGTGGCATGAACATTTCCTTATCTTTGGGAATATGGGATCAAATGGGATGTTGTGATCAAATGAACTAACATGAAATTACACAACTCTAGGGGATTATATAATAACATTTGGGACCATTTTGATGGTCTTTGTTTGTGGTTTCAATGTCAACAAAACTTATTTCAATGTGCATTATTGATTTTTGGCTAAAATGAAATAGTCTTCTCCTAAAATTCTACTAGAGATAAGCATGTATATCATATAATCATGTAAACATAAGAAAACACATACATACATGTAAATAGATTCAATGTATAAACATAACATGTTATAAGCAAAGAGGTCATCAAATAAAAAAATTATGTATGTATATTAAATATAAGAAAATGTATGTATATCATATAAACATTTAAACATAACAAAACACACACATACATGTAAATACATTCAATGTATAAACATAAAAATGCTATAAGCAAAGAGGTCATGAAATAAGCAAATGTATGTTAGAGGTCAGATGTATATCATATAAGCAAATGTAAGTTAGAGATCATCAAATGTCGAATACTAGAGATCATCATATAACCAAATACATGTAGTAAAGATTATAAGTCTAGTGTAGGGCCTAATATGAATATTGATTCCTAGTTGAATGACCATCTAAATGAGAACCCTGCTCTGATGGATGTGTTTAGCCCTATAGATAAAATTGTGTACACAATGTGTTAAATACATATAATATATTAAATAAATTTTATGAAAGTTATTTTTAAGAATGAACTTTTATTTTTAAATATCTATCTAGATCTATGCATACATATGCATGTACATATACACACATGTATATATAAAAATTTAAAACTCACATGTCCACTAGTAGCAGAATCATCCACAAAGTCACGTCGATGTACACGATCTGGAGCAAGGCTAGGAGTGACATGAGGTATGTTCACCTGCAATATATATACATATATATCAAAACATGAATATCTAGTTAAAACTAAAATTTAAAAAATAATTAAAAAAAGAATTGAAACATGCACATGCACACATACATGCACATCATTTGATATCAAAGGACCAAAGTCCTCTGCAACGGTCATCTCCACCATATGAACCAAACGGTCAAGCAACAAGTCAACATCTACATCCATCTAATATATCCCCTTTTGTGCCATAAATGATGAGTGAAGAGGACTATGTAGGTGACATGGCATTGGCGATGATGAACCAAGACCAATCAACAACTCAGTAAAACCCATAGTCTATGCAGCTACTGAATGATCTGTTGGTGGATCCCAATGTGCACTAGTGTTGGGTTGAGAGTGATGGGATCTTGGATGTGGATGAATTCCATGTGCCAAATGATCTCTAATCCCCTCCATATTGATCCCATAGTCTGATGCAATGAAGGTATATGCCTCCAAGAGGTCCTCAACCAAGCAATGCAGAGTCATGTGTGCCCTATCTCCTAAAAGTTTGTTGAGCTGTGTGGGCCTGATGGTGTATAAGGATCCATGTTGGTCCACTATGATGGAAATGGTGTGGATCATGAATTTATAGAAATCAAATACTGACCTACACAATCAATAGATATCCTAGTGGTGGTAGCTACAATGTCACCTATAGTGTCAATTTCTTCCTTTTGGGAAGCAACAAAAACCTCATCTGCTAAGGGGGATAGAGCTGGGGTGAGAGCATGAGACTTGTCACCAACCAATACCCTAAACAATAGGGATGGTCTACATGCTTGACAATAGGTGGGCCTATTGGCAATCTTGCCACGCCCTTGACCAACATATGCTGGAAAGTCTAGGTAGTTGACTTTGAGGCCCAAATGAACCTCAACATACAACTGCTGAACAAAATATAATGAAATTTGGTCATTGTTTGGATATTGACCATGTGCTACAAGAAATCATGGGTAGATCAATGGGGCCATAACACAATCGACACATCTGGTGACTTGGTATCCCCTCACCTTACGTTGATTTTGATAAAATGGAAAACAAGTGTTTTTAATCATTTCTTTGGTCACAACATCCTATATTTGTTTAAAGGGAACCTCACCATGTACTTCTTCCTGCATGCGGGAAAGAATGGCAACTACTCTATCAGGGGAATATGCACTAGTTTGTCCAAGTTTATCTCTTAGTTTTTCTAGACTATGTAATATTGACATTCATACTGATGGAAATTTAATTCTCATGTCCCATCTTAAACCCTTGTTGAATTTAGGAGGGTTTTAGGATTTATTTTCTTAAAACACTTGAAATTTCTATTTTGTTGTTGACTCTCTATTGCCCACTGTAGGTCATTGTTTAAAATTTTGCATCTACTTTTATTATCTAGCAATTGGTTCCCTCATCATAGGTCCAGAAACCTTTGTTATAATTATTTTGGGGTTCTTAAGTATTTTTCTATCTATCGTATCATCCTAGGAAGTCCCCTCCATTAAAACAACTTATGAGCATGTGCCTAAAGGTTTTCAATTAAGTTCAATCAGCCTTATGTCTTTATCACTCATCCCTAATCACTTTTGAAATGTATTTTTCAAATTAGTGACGAGCGATGAGGTGATATCTCTTTGATATTGCTCATCGTGAATTATTCCTTGAAATTTTGATTGCAAATAGCAATGAGTGAGGTTCTTAAGGGATTTCTTATTGCTAATGATATCTAACTAAACTTCAAGTTGTAATAGTGATGAGAGATGCATTTTGGCCTTATGATCATATTGTTCATCGCTTATCGCAAATATGTTATGAAGTGATTGTCTTAAATTAGTGATGATTGAGGAGATGAGTTTCCAATTGCATCACATCTCGTGGATTTTTTTTGAGTGCTAAGTTTTTGATTAGTGATATGTGATATGTATTAATATTAGGATAATCTCTCATTGCTAATTGCTTGCAAACCTTATAAGGAGGATTAGCGATGATCGATATGGTTCCTTTTAAGAAGGTTTCTCTCACTAACTTGAATACATCTTATTTACGATATCTTTTTGTGCCATTATGCAGGTACACGTGTCAAAATATGGTGCTTTCATCTCATGTCACTGATAAAAGTCAAGGCGCTAGGTTGAATTAGTGAGAAGTGATGGAGATGAATGTGATTGGGAAACAAGCTGCAGATCTAAGGGCTAAGATTTTATTGCATGAAGAACTTGTATCATTGATAAATCTGGATGAGAATGAAGTAAATTAGTGATTGGAAACAACCACTACATGAAGAGGCAACGTGGAAAAATATTGATGATTTCATATAAAGCAAAAGGGAAGGTGGCGAGGTGGATCAATAACCGTTGATATAGTTTTAAAGCTGAAGGATCAACGATCAAGGTTTACAACTGAATGGCTAATTATCAGTTCACTCTCATAAGCTTACTATGAACTATTAATGGTGACATGCTCCCCTCTTGATCATAACATAAAGTAGATATCTGGTTTATCATGCATCCTAATTCATTGGCTAGTAGAAAGAATACTAGAAGAAGAAGAATTTGTGAGGCAAGCTCCAAAAGTTATCAACAACTAGAGTGACACTGCTTTCATCCAAGTAAGCAAAACTAATAATTCCATCCAATTGAGGTAGTAAGGTGAATGGACTAGAAATTTGATAGGAAAATTGGGGTAATTAGCAATTTAGTCATATCTGGTAGTTTCAACTTGGTGATTGAGCACTATATAAATTGTGAAGAAAGGTGTCCTCTTCAATAGTAGTGTTTTGTCTTGTCATAACTGTGAAGGGTTTCATTTGGCTGTAAGAAATTGTAAACCCTAATTTCCATTTGCATTACAAGCATGAGTGACCCAGAGCCTAGTGAATCTAGTGTTAGAATGGAAAGGAAACCAAAAAAGAAGAGGGTTAAAAGACTTAAAACTCAGCATGCTTAAGCTAAAATTAAGCCTAAGCTAGTGATTGTGTCTAACCCTTCACCAAGTACTCTTGCAATGTCCACCAGGTCTAGGAGTGCAAAGAAAGAAACATAAAAATTTATGCAAGAGGCCTCTAGAGGTGTCAAAGGAGGGTCATGAATTGGTAAAAGGCCCACATGACAAGTTGTTGTGACCACTAGGTTAGTTGATAATACTGGCGAAATTGGTGGAATACCCCAACTCTAGAGTGGATGGAAATTGTTTTAGTATGCTTTCAATAGGAAAAATTATAGTAAGCATGCATGCTATTTATGGAGGTTGAACCTTGGAAAGTTGGTGGTTTCAAATGTGTTTGTAGAAGTTGATTTAATGATGGAGCTAGCAAGGCACTATAACCCTACTGACAAGACAATCAAAAGTGAGAATGGTAATATAATTCTAGAGGTGACAAAGGATAAGATGATAGATGTATTTGGGTTAAATCCCAATTACACTACAAAGTTCAGATGAGCTGACTTGTATGCTGAATATGAAAAGAGAAAATTTGCATTCAAAGAAGTACTTCTTGTACAATACATAAGGAGTAGGGAAAGATTTACTGCTAAGAATGTTGAGCCTTTTGAGTGTAAGGAATTTGAAGATTATTTCAAAAAAACTTATTATTGTTTAAATCAAGTACTGGCTCAAGATTTTGAAGTTAGGACAGCTACTGATTTACTGGTGATGGTGGAAGATATGCAAGACTATAATCAAAACGTACTGGTTTTGATTATGCTAACTTTGTTTCTGAATGAATGCATGAGATTTCTCAATTTGAAAAAGGAGGTGCTCCCTTTGTTTTTTCCCCATTACTCTTTATTGATGCATATGCTCCTATGGGAAGGTGATTATGAGTGGAAAAGGAAATTAAATCTAAAAGTTTAGGACAATGAGAACAATGCTATCCCTATACAAATGTGGACATACATTTGGGATCAAGATTGCTCCAATTCCAACTACATCTTGTTTGCCAATGTTGTAAGATATGGCATCTTATAGTCATTGGGTGTAGCACCTAGATTCAAAATTTCTCCAAAAATCAGAAGTCTTATGTGCCCAAAGGATGTAGTAGGCTCTAAAGCAACACACAATTAGGTTGACTGGTTTCTACATTATGAGTACACTTTGATCAGGGCTTATGGAGCTAAAGTGACACCTCATTTTCTACCCTTGTATGTTTCAAATAGGTTGGATTTCATGGACCTCACATGGAAAATTGATGTTATGGATTATGAATTGTTTAGAAAGGTCAAAAAGGGCACTGCAATACATCCCCAATGTAATTTTTCTTATTTCAAGATCACTGCCCCTGAGGGGTATGAAAAATTGGGAATTATGGTGAATAATCTCAGAATTCCTATTGATGAGATTAGAGTTTTTGATCCAAAAGGAATAATGGCAAGAAGAAGAAGACAAAAGGGCTTAGGCATCATACATAATGAATTCTTCTATAGAGATGATGTACTAAGAAATCTGACAAGTGATGAGGCTTTCATGGCTAGGAAAAGAGAATGGAAGGCTATGACAAACCTTGAGGAGAAGATTATGAAAAGGAATGCCTTCTACATCAGTCCATACAATGTAATTGCAAGCCCCTGCGAGAGGGCCTTTACTATGATAAGGGATTGTTAATCTGGTGAGTTTCAGGTGAAGGTAAAGGAGGTTGTAGACAAAGCCAATGTCCTTTTAGAACAAAAACAACATCAACAAGCTATGGATATCCAAAAAAAACTTGTAGATGTTCAAGAGGTCAATGAGGAACAAATGGTAGAACATGTGCTAGAAAATGAGGAGGTGGAGCAAAAATTTCCCCTTCCTCATATTGAAGAAACTCACAGTTTAGATGTTCCTCCTGACAGGATTGTCAAGTGGTAGTTAGAGAAAATGATGATTATCCTAGGATTAGGGAGTGTGATGAGTTTTGGGTTGATGATAAATTTGTGCAGAACAAAGAATTTTAGGAGTTTATGATTCAACAGTGGAGTAAGGAAATAAAAGAGAGACTTGAATCAACCCGAGTCAATGCTAACCCTTCTCATCAGGAGGAAGTTGAGAAAGTAGAGGAAGAGAAAATTAGGGCTGAAATTGTAGCTATTACTCCCACTGAACCTCAAAGAATTGTTAAAGATAGTGGAATCATGTTGTTACTAGGATGTACTATCACTTATTTCATAGCATATGATACAGTTAGGAGAGATCCTCAAGCTTTGATATCTGAAGATCAATTTGAGGATAAAGTATTTGGTTTTGGATATAGTCCAAAGTTGTATACTCTTTCAATTTGGTCTATGGCACCTAATACTAGTAAACATGAGGCTGCTAGGCCTATTGAAGAAGTTATTGGTTCACTAGTGGTTAAGAGAGCTACTGACATAACTCCTATCTAGGCAGCTGAGTTAACTGCACATGCTGCAATGCTTAACATGGATATTGGACATATTTCTCAGAAAAAATATGAATCCTTGGTTAAGGAATATAATAAGGCCTTGAATGAGCTGAATCAAATGAGAGCCATTATTTAGGCTACTCAGAAAACTTCTTCATTTGATATGTCTACATAGGATAGGGAGACTTTGGCCTAAGAATTAATGATTTGAAAGGAAGGTTAACTATTGAGAAGGAAAATGTCAAGCAGGCCAAACTAGAAATAGTTAGGGTGGCCAATGAAATATTTGAGGAAGTGCTGAAGCATAGGGTGGGAAAGTTGGTCCACAGGGCCAATGATTTCTGGGCCACGTATAAGAATATTCATGAGGCAAATACAAAGTATCTACAAGTACATGAGGCCTTTAGGAATGAATGGAATAATTGAATTTCTAGGGTAAATGCTTTGAAAGAAATGATGCCAAAAATGAATGAGGATCCCAAGGCACCTACAAATATTCCTAACATCTTGAAAACTATTGACTCTTGATAAATGAGATAACTACCTTCCATGGAAAGTTGGGTATACAACTCTAGAATAAGTTGAAAATATTCAAGGAGATGGAGGAATGTGGTATGCCTCAAATATTGAATTCTAAAGGTGAACTACACCCATTTGACACTTGGAAGACAAATTTTGGAGGAATGCTTGGAGTGGCTATGATGATTTTTTTTGTCATCGATTACATCTTGCTCAATTCAAACATTGATACAATGGCATAAATTGAATTAAAAATGGATATATTTGTTAAGGAAGTCATGATCTTGATTGATGCAAGGTACTCCTAGTATATTACTAAGGTGCATGATTTGTTGAATATTAAATGGCCCACTAAGGAGGAATACAACATTTGATTGGAGAAATACACAGAATGAATCTATGATAGGATTAGTGAATAAGAAAATTAATGGACAGGAGGGAAATAATACATAGCCCGAATATAGTACATATTAGGCTTTTGGTATAACATGGTAAAATATTATTCTCTCCTTATTATTCAAATGATTAGAATGTGGTGCTAATGTTGATTAACAAATTTTGACTCTTTTTTTCTTTCCTTAACTTGCTTCGCAAGTTTTGTTGTTTTGATTCTCCCATAGTTGGCATTTTGAACACATGGGGAATATCTTATAACTGTTGTAACAAACTAATGATGTCTTTTGAGGTGGGACCTATTTTCCATGAAGAGTTGAGGTTAATTTTACCTCATGTTTATTTGCTCCACCTAAAGACTCAAGTATAATTGAAAGGGGAATATTGTTGCAAGCGGTCCAATGGGATCATGACATGCTTGCTATCTGGTTTGAGGCTTGTTTGCTCCTTCATCTCTATAAGAAGGAATTCAGGACTCTATAAGAAGGAATTCAGGACTAGTAGCAAGAGAGTTGATTTTTTTTTGAGTTAATACTGCTAATTTTTCAAGATAATACGGAGCAAGTTTTATAGTCTTTGTTTCAAGTTTCTTTTGGAGTTGATACTTATGCATGTAAGACTGATAATGATATAGCATTTATAATATAGAGTAATATCAGTTTCATGGTTATTATCTCTCCTTGTATGTGTGTTATGAGTTATGATTGAAAGTAATCAAGAATTTCTTTCATTTGTCTCTGTCATTATCTAATGGATGTTTAGTTTCATGTTTGCTTATTGATTCAATGAATTGATGTAAGTGCTCGTATAAGATTGATAACTTATAAGAAATATGTGCTAGGATATTTGTAATAAGTAATAATCCTAAATGTCACAGAGGAATGTTGTAATGCAATATTTCTTGGGGTTATAGGTGCTATTGTCTAAATTGTTATCAAGTTATATAGATTGGTATTGACTTCATGCTTGGGATAAAGACACTAGTTCATTCAGAGTGTTTGTGTTACATTTATAGTGTTGATTCACTAACTACTCAGTCTTTTTAAAATTAAGGGAATACTATTGTTGTTGTTTTTGTGTTCGAAGTCTTCTCTCTCATACTTGATACATATAGCATTGATATGTAAGCTTCCAACTTACTTGATGTATATTATTGAGTGGTATCATGAGAGATATTTGTTATTGACAATGTATTTGATTGTAATTGTGAAAAGTCTTTAGGTGTACATTGTGGAATCACCCTCCTAGGTTTTATAGAGCCCAAAGAGTAGGAATAGAAGTTTAGCAACCTCTATTCATTCGTTGGCCAATCCCTTTGGAATTACTGATAATTGGAGATGGAAAAATCCATAGGTATTTTTGAAGATCAGTTTGGTTCTTAAAAAAATAACCAACACATACTTCATAATATATCCCTGGGTTTGCACCCTCTGCTAATGAGTCTCTCAATTTCTTAATCTCATTAGTGGTATTTGCAAACAAATATTCTGGAGGTGGAACATCTTCATTTTCCATGTTATATATGTATGTACACTTAAAGGAGCAATGAGACCTTGGTAAATAATATATATAGATCTAGGGAATAGAAATCTAAAACAGTTCTAATAATTCATCTAACCATCAATAATATTTTCATACCATGTTAAGAAAAAAAACATTCAACATCTATCGTAGTTTTTAATAATCAAAACATTCAAATTACTAGATTGCACACAAAACATAATCTAAAACAGTTATAAAATTTAAATTTACAAGTGTGCACTCTAGTACAAAATGTGCCATTAAAGACTTAAAAAATCTTGATAAAGCTTGCATCTAACATTTATTTCCTCGAACTGGTAATAAAGGGAAAGAATCATTACTTAACATTTGTGGTTATGTAAAATCAATTTAGTCATTATTGAAGGTACACATAAGAGAAGAAAATGAGAGAGATGATAAGCTTGTAAATATAATTTCTAAATTATTGAAGCAATATTTTGATGAGGAAACCAAAAAATTAGAAATAAACTTCCTCATATCCATAAAGAAAATTTGATACGAGGAAGGGACATGCACATAATATTTATCATGAAAGTTACCATACAATGTACAAGAACATGATACTAAGGAACAAAGGTTTCTTATAAGTAAACAACAAACCTAGATGAAGATTTAACCCTAGTACAAAAAGAAAGAAATAATGAAAGAATAGGAGAAAATGAAGATTTAATCTTTGTACATATTTTTTCTATTACCTCAAATCTTCCACCAATATAAATTGAATTAGTGATTAATCAAAATACTAAACTTTTAAAAATTGAAAATTGAATAAACATTAATACCCTTCATTTTCACCTAATTGAATAATTAAATTGATCACATAATTTAAGTTTTAGTGAATATAATGAGGTCACATCTCAAATCAACTATCAATTACCCAAATTATCAACTTTCTGAGAATTTTTATGATTTTGTGAATTTGTGACTTACGACAAGAATAAAGATGTCAAAAACTACTAAGGTGATATTCTTGTCATGTCATTATATTTAAAACCCATATTTCACCTGGAATAAGATCATTTGTATGGAATATTAGGTACGTAGATGAATAAAATGTGATTTCTTTGTTTGGTGTCATCTACCATAGGTATCTTCAAATCTTTTGATCATTCCTCCTACTAACATTTTGTCTAATTTTATGTCAACTCTTGTTTTGACCTTGAGGTTTTAAATTAATATTTTATTTTCCTTTATGGTTTGGATCCTTCTTTTAGTTCTTAATATTTATCTTTTTCCATTAATTTAACACTTGAATTTAGTTACAAATGGTCTACAAACCTATTCCAAATATTCCATTTCATGAATATTATGGGTTTACCTTATCTTACATGCCAACTTGTCACAATGTCCTACTCTTGAAATTAAATTCCTATAAGAAATTAAGGAACTTGGGATACCCACCTCCCAATGGTCTTGGAATGGATGTGCATTTAAATCGAGAAGGATTTCAAAAGGCTCATGGTACTTGTGGACCCCTCAAAGGCATGGTATATAACACATGAACTCTATTTATGAAATTTGGTCTTTAGTTGTTGGCTTCTAGTATGAATGTGATTTATAAGGTGGAATTTTTAGTTGAGACTCTTAGTCTTCCATTGTTGGTTTCTAGTGTGATTAAACAATATGAACCAAGTATTAATCTAATGTTAATTATTGAAAGAAGGTATATATTATTCTCATCTTAATTCTCACACAGAGTTGTCTTAATCAATTTCTCATATGAGTTCCATATTTGTAAATTTTTCTTAATATAAAAATATATTTTATTTCATTAATTAAACTATCTATTCTATTTTACAAAGGATGTTTTTATTTTAAATTATAAGTATATAATTCAAAATTAACTAGTAATTCAAGATAGAGTAGACACAAAATTTAGTTAAAATAAAATAATATTCTTATTTCCATGAGGGTTATGTAGAATGGTAGCTTGATGTCTCAAAAATATTTCTTTGATGTACTAAATTTTTTATCATTACATTATGAGTGAATCATCTCAATTATATAGCCAAGCACATCAAAAATTTATAGATTGGAAAGCAAAATAATTAGACATTTATCATATTTTTATATGTATAAAGTTTCTACCATCAAACTATTTATACTTATAGATTGCATAAAACTATAAATTTAATCATTATTCCTAATTTATTAAGAATCAATCTAATAAAGTTTGAATTCATATTGTATACTTGTTATAAGCATCTCACTAATCCAACCATACATTTATATATGTTAAAAAATATATAATAACAAAATACAACTTCTAAATATGATAGTAAATATCATCAAACATGACCCAAATGTAGGATAAAGACAAGAATCCTAATCTATACCATTATTTTGAGTTTGGTTTAATAGAAATTGAAAAAATTTATAATCCTAAAAATAATAATGAATAAACTAAGGATATTTCTAACAATGGTGAATTAGTGCCTAAGATTGGCCTAAAAAATTATAATATTCAACATTCTCACCACAAATGATATATGAAATTACTAAAGATCATTTGGTGAAAAAGAGTGGGTGTATAAGTAGTTATAAAAAATCAATGAACATATAATCCAGAATGGGTTAGATGAGTCCTCTTATGAGCTTCAAAAAGCTTTGTAGACAGAATGGGATGAGCTGTTAGCAAGAGAGGAAATCTACTGGTGGGAGAAGTCTAGAGAATTGTGGCTAAGAGATGGAAATAAAAACACAAAGTTCTTTCATGCCTCAACACAAGTAAAAAAGACTTTGAATTCTCTATTTTCCATTCAATCCTCGTTGATAGGAGAAATTTGAACAAAAGAAGAAGAGATCCAGGAGGAAGGGGCAAGGTTTTTTTCCAATTTGTTGTCAGCTCCAAGGAACAATTCAGATTCTGATCTTAATGATGCTGAGGAACTACTTGAGAACATCCCTAAATTACTCTATCAAGAGGAGAATGAACATTTGTTAAAGCCTTTCACTCTTTAGGAAGTAAAGAAGGTTGTGTTCTCCCTGCCACCTGATAAAGCTCTAGGGCCAGATGGTTTTACTGGTTTATTCTTTCATAAGTGTTGGAATTTTATTGGTTTTGGTGTCTTGCTAGCCCTAGAAGAATCAAGAAAGACATGCACTATGCTGAAGAATTTCAACACAACACACATTGTAGTCATTCCTAAGGTCAATGAGTCAAAGTCTTTTGTAGAATTCAGACCAATCTCTTTGTGTAATACCATATATAAAATATTCACTAAGGAAATTTATCTCAGGCTTCAGCCTCTCATATCTAAAATAATATCTCATGAATATGGAGGTTTTCTTCCTAACGGAGACACTGGAAGGGGCCCTCATTGCACATGAAGTGTTTCATTCTATTAAATCCAGTGCATTTCCCTCTTTCATTATCAAGATTGATATGATGAAGGCTTATGATACAAAGATTTGGTTTTTCTCCGAAATGGTGCAAGTGGATATGATTGGAATTTTTTGATCTAGGTTCTAAAAAGATTTGGTTTTTCTCTGAAATGGTGCAAGTGGATTTGGTCATGTTTATCATGGGCAAACTTTTTAGTTTTAATCAATGGGTCTCCAGTTGGTTTTTTTGCTTCTACTTAGGGGGGGAGGCAGGGAGATCCATTATCCCCAATTATTTTCATCATAATGGTAGAAACACTAAGTATAACTATCACAAAAGCCCATGATCTAGGCTTATGGTAGGGTGTTTCCATACCAAACACAAGACTCCAAGCAACACATTCATTATTTGCTGATGATACACTATTATTTGGGAAATCATCATTATTGGAGGTGAAACAAGTTAAACAGGTGCTTGAAAAATACTCCTCTACTTTGAGGTGAAAAGTTAATGCTTCAAAGTTGAAAGTGTATATTTTTAATACTCCTGCATCGCTCTCAAGAAGACTAGTTAACATATTGGGATTTCAAGCAGCAAAGCTCCCAAGTGCTTATCTAGGTATCCCTTTCTTCACAGGGGTAGACAAAATTCAGTATTGGCAGAAGGTCATAGATAGAATAAAATCTAGAATCTTATCTTGGAAGGAAAGATGGTTAAATCTTTCTTTGGCCGTATCCTCTTGATCAGGTCAGTTATAGTAACAATTCCTAACTACATTATGGCTATGTCGAAGGCACCAAAAGGTATAGTGCAACAAATTGAAAAGAGAATTAAGAAAACCTTGTGGAGAGGAAATATGGATGATACAAAAAAGATACCATTAGTTTCCCTAGAAAATATGTGTATAAGTAAAAAAAATGGAGGTGCTGGTATGCATAATTTTTCTACCAGAAATTTAGCTTTGGGAGCCAAGCTAGTATGGCACATGTATCAAAGACCAGAGTTGAGGCGGTGTTCTCTATTGCAAGCCAAGTATATAGATAACGATAACCCAGCTAGAATTTTAACCATTTCCAATCTTCCTATTGGCTCGGTGATGTGGAATTTCATGGTAACTTGGAAAGAGGTAATTGTTCCATTTTGACCTAGGAAGTCTATAATGGAGAAAGTGTTCACTTTTGGAAGGATTCATGGAATGGATTTCCTCCTTTGTCCTCAAATCAAGATTTAATCATAGTGGAGCAAGTGCTATCATCATTATGGGGCACCAAATTGAAGGATTATGTTGATCATGTTGATCTTATTTTTGGGAAGGCTATTTGGAGAAGTTTTCCTCCCCTATTGCTATCCTCTAAACAAAGAAGTGACCTACAAGATCTATTGCAAGAAAGGAAATTTTTTTTTATAGAAGAACCAGACAAGATAATTTGGGCACCATCTAAGGATGGTAATTACATAGTAAAATAGGGTTATATTTCTCTTATAGCTTCTTTGGCTCAATCACAATCACATAGAGCATATTCCTTCTATTGGAATCCAATGATTTTACACAAGGCTGGTAACTTTACTTGGTTAGCGCTTCATAAAAGAATATTGACAAGTGATAGATTGAGTAAATTAGGGTTTGTTGAACCATTTAAGTGTGTTCTTTGTCAAGAAGCTTATGAGACTGTAGATCACTTGTTTTTGAATTGTGCCTGGGCACAAGAATGTTGGAAATTCATCAAAGTTAAACTGAATGTTTCATTTCCAATGTCATCCACCTTATGGGATTTATTTATTGCTTGGCTGGTACTATTTGAGTCTTCCTTTTCTTAATGTATATGGAGAGTTACACTTGCTTTAGTAGTCTGGAACTTATGGTGGGAAAGAAACAAAAGAATATTTAGATATGAGTCTCAGTCAATCTTGCATATTAAAAATAAGATTGAGCATTCCATATCAGAGGTTGCTAATGCTTATGTCCAAAGGCAAAAAAAGTTTCTTCAGTTTTTTCAAGTTGGGATAATTGGCTTCTTCAAAATTGAGAATTCCTAACTTTTCCTTTCAAAGGGTCTCAAAAGGTTGCTCTGCATTTGAAAGTGGATAGAAGTAAAGTCAAGTGAAAACCCCCTCTATAGGACTTCTTCAAGCTTAACTTTGATGGATCTTTGAGGGGTAATCCAGGGTTATCAGGTGTTGGCATAGTCATTAGAGATTGGAATAGTTCTCTTTTAGCAAGCAAGGTAGTTCATTTGCTAAGTTGCACTAACAATTGTGCAGAGGGGTTAGCGCTACTCTATGGTCTGCAAGTAGCTAAATCTATGCATATTCATAAGCTTCACATAGAGGGAGACTCTTTCATTATTATAAATGCATGCAAAGAAAGATTTATATAGAATTGGGGATTGAGATATATTTTGTATAAAGCTTGGAAAATCTTGTACACTTTTTCTAAAGTCCAAATTTCACATACTTACAGAGAGGGCAATAAGTTAGCTAATAAAGTTGCAAATTTGGGATGTGATGGGAAATTTTTTGAGGTAATAGGAAATTGGGAGATTGCAAATCATTATCCTCAGTTGATAGTGCTCACAAGTGAAGATGGAAGTCAAACCCTTTTTTTAAAAAAAGGGGATGTATTACTTGGTCTATTTTTCCTAGTTGGCTTGACACCTAAGTGGTGTTTTTCTTGATCTACATCGCCTAGCTGGCTTGATACCTAAGCAATGTATTGCTTGGTCTACTTTTCCTAGCTGGCTTGACACCCAAGTAGAGTGTTGGGCACTGTTCTGTTCTAGTTAAGCGGTGTGATGTGAAAAAGTTTTCATAATGAATTTACTTGGTTATCAGAAAGATGATGCATGTGGAATGATTGCAAAAAACATCACCAAGGTATTGGTGGATTGAAAGGAAACAATTTCATAGAGGCTTATGGAAAATGTTTCCTCAAGTGTACATGTGTTGCCTGCATCAAAACTATGTTTAATGCTCGTGGCCCTGTAGGTACATTGAGTTATGATGACAAGTTATGTGACATAGAATGCAGAGTTAGGAAAGAATGTTTCACACAAGAAAATAAAAGGAAATATTGCATTTTTCTCCAGGATGACCTCTTCATCATAGCTGGATATTTGTTTATTGATTTTAGCAATAACAATCACATGGTTTTTATTGGCTATAAATGGAGGTGGGTGCTAAGTGGCATATATCGACATTTTTGCAACAGTTGTCTTCTAGTTCAAGAGTTTGGGTGAGGATAAGTAGAAGAATGGATTTTAAGCCCTAGAATTTTAGAGTGTATATGGTGGTTCAACCATGGGAGATTCCTTTTGAGGAGTATATCTCTCATGATTGTCTGAAGGTGATGTTTAATTTGTCCTGTCCTAGGGTTGAGGAAGCTGTTTGCATTATTTTGGGTTTGGAGGTGACAAGTCTGCGAGCAAGATGAATTATATTCCCTTTGTAGGTGCTTTCTATTTTTCTCTCAAACATTATGGACATATTGCAGTCTTATAGGGAGTTAGTCTTTGTAGCAGAACAGTTTGTCAAGCCTCAGTTTCTCCAAAACAATGCCCTATTAATTGCAGTCCAAAAGTATAATATTTTTTTGGGGATGGGGATATTGGCCGTTTATTTCCAAGGGTGTTTATTTTTCATTGTCCTAGGTTTGAGGAGATTTATGAGTCTATCAGGTTGGATTTGCAATACAAGAGTGATAGTAGGCTCTTGAACACATTGAGGAAAAATTGTCGAAGGGTTTGTGTGCATATGGACATGGCCATAAAAGAAAAGTATTATATTGTTTCATTCCTCTTTGCTCATAATCCCCACTCCCCCATAAATTATGTTGGAAGGTTAGGTCAAGGGTTTTCATCTCATTTGAATGTGGGTCAAGTGTGTATGGTGAATGCTTATGAAATTGCAGAGAATGCTCCCAACCGTGGAAGGAAATCAATTGCTCAACCATGTTTGGAGTGGGGAAAGGATAAGGTGAATGTCCCAAGTGATGGCCATGGTTCTAACAAGTGTGGATGGCAAGCTTCTCGTACTTCAGATGTAGTAGAAGCTCCGATTGTAGGAATTGAGTCTAGTGTTCGAGGGAAAATTGGGCATCATGTTCGAGTTGTAGCTGGTGGTTCTATGGTTTCTCTTGTGTTTCAACCTTGTCAAGCCGTTCAGAATGTAGAGGTTCAAGATGAAAATTTTGTGCAGGATGCACGAGGAACAAATTAGCTAGTATGAGTACAAGCATTTTTGTATGAAGTTTCTAGTTCTCTGTAGTGATGTTTGAAGGATAGATAAAGTTGTCTAAGCTTTTTGAGCGATGTAATTGGGTTTTGATACGTAGGTTTTCAATTTTTTTTGGGTGTTTTGGGTAATTTTTTAGAAATATTTTGATCCCTTGTGCATTGTATTGTTGTATTTGCGAGATGGGGAATCTATTGATTCGTAAAAGATAGTTTTATAAGCTCCTATGTACAAATTTATCTTATTATATATATATATAGGCTCTTGCCTTTGCTCAAAAAATACAAATTTATTACCATAACATTCATTACAATTAGATTTTTAAAAAATATTGTAATAATATTGTCTTTGAAATTTGTTATGTGGATTTTAATTTTGTTTTTTAAATTTAAGTTAGAGTAAGTAGAATCTAATGAGAGGGTATGTACAGGATCATGATGGGCCAAAAAGTGGCGATATGATGGGTATGTGTAGGGTA
>VDFB02287069.1:0-64468 GCA_007258455.2 Sequoia sempervirens
TCAAAGATGCAGATGGTAGATTGGTGGAAGATGTAGCAGAAATAAGAGCCTCTACAGTTACGTATTTTTAGAACTTGCTTAATGATTGGGATGGGTCAAATCTTGAAGCTCAAAATGTCTCACTGAATGCCATCCCAAAATTGTTATCCCAAGCTCAATTGAAGGCCTTAAATTCTAGGTTCACTGAAGCAGAAGTGAAGGAGGCATTTTTTGAAATGCAGCCAAAAAAACCTCCTGGGATGGATGGGTTTCCGGCAGCGTTTTTCTAGAAATACTGGGAGTTCGTGGGAAGGAACGTGTGGGAGGTGCTAGAGGATTCAAGAAGCTCAAAAAGTGTCCTTAAGGAAGTTAACAACACCTTAATTTCCCTCATCCCAAAGAAGGAGAAATCAGATTCTTGGGAAGACTTCCACCCAATCTCTCTTTGTAATACACTCTACAAAATTCTAGCCAAAGTGGTAGCTAATAGGCTAAAGAAGGTTTTACCTTCGATCATTTCTGAAGAGAAAATAGGCTTTATTCTTGGTCGATCAATACTCAACGAGGTAATCATTGCTCAGGAAGTCATTCACTCGGTACAGAAACTAAAAAAACCGGTGATGCTTTTGAAGCTGGACATCAAGAAAGCTTATGACAGAGTGAACTAGAGATTCTTGTTTAAGGTAATGGAAGCCTTCAGCTTTCCAAAGGATTGGCTAGATTGGATGTTTCAGTGGATAGCCTGCCCGTGATTTTCTGTGCTGGTCAATGACTCTCCTGAGGGTTTCTTTACTACATCTAGAGGATTGAGGCAAGGGGACCCTTTATCTCCATTCTTGTTTATCATAATGGCAGAAGCTTTGGGAAGGACAATCAAAAAAGCAAGAAGGAATAACTGGATTGAGGGCCTACAAGTTACTAGCAGTCTTCCTAATATTACTCATCAGCAATTTGTGGATGACACAATGTTGTTCGGTGTTGCCTCGACCAGGGAAGCACAAAGGTTGAAAGGCATTTTAAAGGATTACTTCAGGGCTTTAGGGTAGGAGGTGAGTAAGGCCAAATCTGAGATTTTTTTCTTTAATACTAGCTATCCATGTGAAATTCAAATCTTGAGAATTTTAGGATTCAAGAAGGGCCAATTACCTTGTAAATACCTGAGTCTCTCATTGGCTAAAGGAACCCAGAACGGAAATCTTTGGAACTCCTTGGTGGAATGTTGCAAGGATCGGGTTTCATCATGGAAGAATAGATGGCTCTCTTGGGCAGGCAAACTAACAATGTTGAAATCTGTCATCTCTACTCTTCCTGTATTCATGATTTCTTGCCTCCAATTATCAGTTGGTTCATACAAGAGCTTGAATCAAGTGATGAAGGATTTCTTTTGGAAAGGTAACTCCGATCAGAAGAAAATTCCCCTCATAAAATGGCAAAAGGTTTGTGAAAAACGTGAAAGTGATGGTGCTTGTCTAAGGAATTTTTTTTGCAAAATAAGGCATTGGGGGCAAAGCTAGCATGGATTGTTCACTCCCGTCCTGATTTGAAATGGGTGAAGATAGTGAGAGAAAAATACTTGAAAGAAGATCCCTATTGCTTCTTGGTGGCGAAATCTTTACCAATGGGATCTCGTATATGGAATTTTATCAGACACTCCAGGGATCTCATTAATGACTCTCTCACATGGGAAATCAAAGATGGGAAAGAGGCTCTCTTCTGGGAGGATTCTTGGGGAGGGCATCCTGCACTGGCTAAAAACCCTGTGCTTAATCGAGTCAGGGAAAGAACGGAGTATGCTTGGGGAATGAAATTTTGTGATTATATTGACTTCTCGGATTCTTCTTCGGAGGGTCCATACGTGTGGAAATCGGTGAGGAATATGAATCTTGAAGTTCAGGAAATGGAACCATTTGAATAGGTCTTAGCAGAAAGAAGGATTTGGTGCAGGCAAGGAAAGGACTGTTTGAGATGGGATGCATCCCCTAGTGGTGTCTACTCAGCCAAAATTGGATATTCTATCATGTCTTCTTCAGAGGCAGGAAATTTGGTGATCCCAACGAGATTATGTTGGAATAAAGCATGTCTCCCAAAAGCAGGCATTTTTGCTTGGGCAGCAGCGCAAGGCAGAGTTCTCACTGGGGATAGATTTATCAAAATGGGTTTTCACGGACCATCTAGATACCCACTTTACCATGAGGCAGAGGAAACAGTGGATCACTTATTTTTAAATTGCAAGTTCACATATCAGATTTGGAGTTGGTTGTGTGTGAAGTTATCATGGTCTACAGCTTTTCCCAACAAGTTGTTAAAGCTACGCATTCCCTGGCTAAATTCTTTTTAGAATTCTCTCTTTGGGGATCTATGGGTGTCAAGTCCTTCATTGGTGTTATGGAAAGTTTGGAAGGAGAGGAATCAACGAATTTTTCAAGGAGATGTCGATTCCAAGGCTGCAATGTAAAATAGAGGCCTGCATTGTAGAACTTTTTAATGCGAGATTGGAGAATAAAAATCTAGGCAAAATAAATTTTGTAAAATGGGATGCTTGGGTACTAAAACAGTGGTTTGGGATTAAGGTTGCCTTTTGGAAGTGTTGGGAATGCGGTATCAGTGGAGACGAGAAACAAAGTAGTGTGGATTCCTCCAAAGCAGGGCTGGGCCAAATTAAATTTTAATGGGGCCTCGAAAGGGAACTCAAGGCCATTGGGAGCAGGTTGTATTGTTCGAACCTCCACGGGTCAAGTCTTGGGAAAAATAGAAAATTCCCTCCCTGCAGGAACTAATAATGCTGCAAAATTCCAAGCACTTCTTCTTTGTCTATCTCTTAGCAAGGAAATCGGTGTTAAAAATCTAGTAGTGGAAGGGGACTCCACTCTTGTAATAAATGCTCTTAGGAATCAACAGATATAGAACTGGAAGCTAGGGGAGTTTTTAGATGCAGCATTAGAACTACTAAAAAGTTTTGATCAAGTGATGTTTATTCATACGTTGAGGGAAGGTAATGTTGAAGTTGACAGTCTATCAAACATAGGTGTGACTGGTCCAAATCTCAAAGAAATTAGCATAATAAACATTTAAATTTTGTGGGAGGCTGGGTGGGCTCCCCCTCCCTCCTTTCTCTATCTCATCTCCACATTGACGTGTTAGGAGGGCCAGCTGGGAGTTGAGGTGGCAGAAAGGAAAGGGCCAAGGGGGATGCAGAAGAGTGTGACTAGGAGGTTGGTCACATGATGGAGGTGACAATTCTCTTCCCAAAGCTTGAGGATGTCGTAGGCATCATTTCCTGGAGGTCGTTTAATGTGGATTAAATGTGGCACGTGTGGAGGGAAGTCATTAGCAAGGATGGAGGCAGGCTAGTACATGGCAGTAATTGAAATGTAAAGTTTAAGTGGGCAATTTATCTCCTTAATCTCATTCATTTGTGTTGTTTATACCAATTAGTGGTGATTTTAGTGGCAGACTCTAGTGTCGGATTATATTTGTTCTGGCAGTGGTGTCCATGGTGAAGCATTCTCGCTTTTTCATCGAAGTCTCCGTGGATGGCGTGGCGAAGTTTGGGGCAGACACGCCAATCTCTCCGAAATCTTCGGCTAGACAAGCCTCCTTCAGAGAAGTAAAAGACCAACGGCTAAAGTGGATTCTCACAAACAAGGACCCGCTAGTCTTGGTGGTGACAAAAATGATCCTAGGAGCTGGTCATTTAGCTAACAAGGAGTTCGGCAGGGAATATCTTCACTTCTCTTCTCAGTTTTTGGCATCTCTTTTGGACAACGGTGAGTCTAAGGTCGAGGCCAAACTGTTGTTGGTTAAGATGTTTCGCAAGGATCTGGTGGGTGGGGTAAATGAGGTGTTGAGTTTTGTTGTGGAGGGAAAAGGTGTTCCAAAGTCAAGTGACTTTGCAACTGTTTGAGGTTCAGATGAGGCCATAAAGCTATTCTCATTCCTTCTTGACTTGAGCGGTCTGGCGTTGAGCAGACATAGGATGGTGGCAGCGGTGGTCATCGAATTCCTGAAGAGATTCTTTGGCCTGATGGCTGCGGGTGGTATCAAGTGGGTAAAATTATTTTAGGATTTTGTTGTTTTAAATAACTTTCTGTGAATGCCTTTATGCAGATGTTGGTTCTGGTAGTTTTTAGAGTTTATCTCTATGGTCCAATGGCATTTTTCTAGTCTCGGGGTTTGTAATTTCGACCTCTTAATGGCCATTTTGTGAATTTTGGGTGCTTGGGACTTGTCTGTTCATGGTCGGTGCCAAACCTTTATGGCCTTTTGGGTTGGTAGATGGCTCTGGTGGTAGGGTGGTGGATTCTGGAAGGAGGGGTCTCCTATTTTTGGTTGGATGGGTCTTGTTTTGGCCATCTTCAGGGTGGTTTTTTGGTTTAGGTGGTTGGGTTGGGTTTGTTGGTAATTAATGGTGGAAGCTTTCCTGCATTTGCAGATGATTGTACTCTTTTTATCTAAATATATAAATCAAACTTGTGTATCAAAAAAAAGTAGAATTTATGATGAGGCACTTTAGCACTTGCGAAAAATAGGGAGTAGGTGATTTTGAATTCCTAGAGATTTAGGAGGGATTCAAGAAGAGGCATGCATAGAGAGGGAAAAAAAATACCAACGAGGAAAGAAATGACCTAGAGAAGAAATCCATGAGGCAGAGAAAGAGTGTGGGGAGACACATGGACAACCAATGAGGGGTGAGAGAGATGTGGAATCTAGTGAAAAAGTGGAATGTTATCAACTACAAATCCAAAGTAAGAAGTTAGAGGGTAAGAAGATCCCTATAAGGAGCTGATTAGAGGGAATAGGGAATAGGTTTAGTAGAGGAACCAACAAGAAAGAAGGGGACATGAGAAATACAATGGAGTAAGAGGGCATGTGTGACACTGGCTAGGTAGCATGATGAGAAGAGGTGAGGAGCTTATGTGAGACCAGTTGGGAAACATAGTGAAAAGAGGTGAAGGCTACATGTGAGATTGACTAGGCAACATGGTACTAAGGAGGTGAAGCTACAAGTAAGCAACACATGGAAGTAAGAAACTACAAATAACATGGAAGCAAGAATATTTAAGTAAGTAGTATAAGGGATAGGTTCAGAGTATGTGTATAGTTGAGGTGCTAACTGTGTATGTAAGTGTTGTGTGAATAGGGTAAGTACAAGTCTCTATATGTAAGATAAAAGATTTTTTTATGAAATAATATGTTATTTGTGTTTTTTGTTTGATAGTGTCTAGTGTGTGTATTGAGGTTCACGTAGGGCAAGTATCCATTGTTTCATGCGATTTTTTGTAGGATATTTGCAGCAAGTTGGGTGGTACATCCTAGGATTGGTTGGTAGTTGCTACAAGTTAACTTGTAGCAAAAGGGAGAACCTTGTTTTGCTTCTACATAGATACACATGGGGTTCTTACGCAAGCCATGAGTTAGTTATGTGCAACCTACATCATTCAAGGTATTAGGGAACCCAAGGGGGTGGCTTTTGCCATTAATTGAGATACCATTTAAGTCCCATGGTCCCTTTTTGAGTGGCTTGAGATTGATTTGGCTAAAGCCCGGATGGTACATAAGAATGAATATAAAATTCAAATTATCTAGTTTGAATTCCAATTTTCTTGCCCCTTCCTACTAGCCATTATGAGTTGACTTAGCACACACATGTGCAACAAGTTGTTATGTCATTGTATTTAAAGACATCTAATCTGCACTTAATTGAAGATCCAATAAATAGAAAAATGCAAGAAAGAGAGAAAACCATTAAACAATATTTTGATTACTAAATGAAAAAATAATCACGTTTGCATATGGGCCATTTGCATTTTGGTGAATATTGTCTTGATATCACTCCTTATCATTAATCTAGCTTCCTAAAGGAATTTTACCTAGGAGCACTCATCCACCTATAGTGTCAACAAACTCATAAATGGTGTCCTTAGAAACCACCTTTATAAGTTTAGCTACTAGAAAGACAATGGCAATGAGTGTATCAAGCACACACTTTGACAATTGATTTTGCACATCACAAGCTAGCTATGTGCATTAGATCAAATTTACATTGCTCATAATCAACTGTAAAGTGCTTGTATCTAAACCACAAAGTTTTTTAAGATTACATAGACAGTGAGACAATCATCAAATCGACATAAATTCCCTTAACTTGTTGGCCATAATTCTCGAGTCAAGCCTCAGATTTATATCCATACATTTATTATAATTATCAATGTTAATTATACTATCTAAATTAAGTGAATTTGATTAAGTTCATTTAATCAACTTAAATAACTCAGAAAAAAAAAATCCTTTCAGTACCATGTTATTGATATCTGGGAAAATATATTGATGGCTCAAACAGTGAAAATACACTGAAGATTGCACCGCGTGGGGGACATATTCATCGTGGTACGGATTGAAATATTAAAAAAAGTGATCTGATATGATTTGTTTCTGGCAAATCTCTCGCATGCATCTCTCACAATTATTTATCTGCTTTTTAGCACTGGGAATATAAATTTTTAAAACAAAGAATGCGTTACTGCCTTGAGTGGAAGGAAAGGGTTGGCTATTCCAGGCACGTTATGATCAATCTTGTATCAGATCGTTATTTCAGAAAAGCTAAGCATAAGAGTAGGCCCGTTGTGTTTAAGGAAGTGATCACTTTCAAAAGTGGAATAAAAGTTGGGAAATACCAGAATTTTATTATCATTTCTTTAATCATCATTGATTGAGCATGGTAGCTTCTCTTTATCTAACAATCTTTTATCTTCAGGATTGGCCCATCTTTCAATTTCCAGTCAAAAAAAACTTTGATTTCTATTGGCAAAACTTCTCTTGATATTATATCTTAAAATGAGATATTGACATCAGTCTGTGATTCAGAGGCTGGCTTGCTGAATTGACTGAGTGATTGCTGTCCTTATGGAGGCATGGAAGCCTCAAATCTGCAGCTAACAATGCCCTTCGCATCAAACAATGTGGGCAATATTATATCACATTTATATATTAAAAAAATCTCTATTAAGGAAAAATAAAATCAATATAATTTTAAATATGTGGAAGAAGATCTATTTAAATATTGTTCTATTTAAATAGTAATTCAATATTTCATCTATATCAAAAACAAAAGGTAAATAATTGTTCAGTTTTTATTGGGTAAAATCTATTTTAATTGGAAGATGTTTATGAATAGTTGAACAAAGGACTTAAAAAATCAACACATAAAAACAATACATTGGTTGTTAACTCCAATATACCTGCTCTTTATAAGAGGTGAGTACTTAAAAGGGAAGAGAATTTATTTAAATTGTGCCAAATTAATATGTATTGGGTTTTGTAGAATTTTTTTTTATAAGATTAAATATAATGATTTATGAAGGTAATTTCCAAATACTTTTAAAAATTGAATCAATTGTTTTGATATGAAGATGGCGCGCGTGTCTGCTACGCGAAGAGCAGAGCTAGGGCATTCGAGCCCTAGCTCGTGAGAGCTTTTTCTTTGTTCCTGCGCGACTGGGGTGGGATCTGTTGGGCATTTCGGGGGGGCAGTGTTCTGTGCGGATTGTTCTTTGTCCGGGTCTTGGTTTGCTGGCAGGGATACGCGGCCAGGGCTCTATTTGGGTCTGTGTTTTCTGTCCGCCCGTGGATTCCTTGGTGGGTTGTGCTGGGCGCTAGTTCTTGGGGCCTCGGTGGCGGGATTGCCCTTATATGCTCGGTTTGGCTGTTGGGGAATGGTTTTGGGGTGAACGGAGGGTAAGGGGTTGTTGTTCCCTCTGAAGCTGCGTGATAGGGTGGGGTGGGCAGCGCTGTGGTTGGTGGAAGGGTTGGTGCTTGGTGGAAGGGTTGGTGTGTGGCATTATTGGATTGGGTTTGGCTTTTGCTGCCACAATGTCTATGGGAGAGGCCTCGCAGGGCCCTTCTGGCATGGACTTTCATTCCGCGATTGGCTCAAAGTCGCCAGTGCATGCAACAAAAGTTATTGACAATAGCCTTTTCTCTCATGACTCGATAGATGGCGGTGTTCGCATGTCAGGGGGATCCCGCATCACTAAAGTTAATGGATGCCTTGAGCGGTGTAAAGAGAGAGCTACGCTGGTAATTCCACCTGAGATGATAGCTGAAGATATCGACTATTATTCCAGACATTCCTTATACTGCAAATTTTTGGGGATGAGGGTTTCCCCTCAATTTTTGGTGTCTTGGGCCCGACGGACCTGGTCACCGGAGGGTGAAATGGACATTATGTTGCTGGCTAACAATTACTTTATGGTTACTTTTGACTGCATGGCGGACCGGAATAGGGTCTTTGAGGGTGGTCCCTATTTTTATAACCAAGTGGGGTTGTTCATCAAGCCCTGGCATGCGGGTTTCAACCCTTCGGTGGAGCTTCCGAATCGGGTTCCGGTTTGGGTCAGACTTCCTCGACTTCCAGTGGAATGCTGTCGTGATGATATTCTGCAACTGATAGCAGCTTTGCTTGGAAAACCTGTCGGCTCCTCTCAACAAACTCTGGATAGAAAGGTAATGACTTATGCCCGCATCTGTGTCGAAATTGATTTGGGTAAACCCTTGCCAGACTCTATAGATATGTGTGTAGGCTCTTACGCTTGGGTGCAGTATTTGGATTATGAGACTCTTCCATTCCGTTGTCGTCTGTGTCATGAATATGGTCACTTGCTGCGTCGGTGTCCAAAGGCTAGGCCTGTGGTGCCACCTTCGCCTCAGGTTCCTCGCAACCCTCCTCTGACTGACAAGGGGAAGGATCATATCCCTGGTGATGGAAGATTTACGCTCTCGCCGCAAACCGCAAAACAAAAATGTTATGACCCTGTTCTTATGGCACGTGAGTGGCGACATACGCATCTCGGCGTGCCGTACTTCATCTGCTGCGCGAACCGTGACCGGCAAAACCTGACCCGGGAAAAACTCCCAGCACGCAAATGGCCCTCGTTCACGCCACCGTCAGAGCGGTCGGCATTAGCTGACACTTGAATGACAGATTTAGAAATGATTGTTTTATCATGGAATGTGAGGGCTTCTGAACAAGGCTCCCTCGACAAAAAGCTGTTCACGATTTGATTAGAAGTAATGTTCTTGATGTTCTTTTCCTGCAGGAGACTAAGTTGTCGATTGAGGATATGATAGGTATGATGCCCAAGTTATGGGGGAGTGGTGAGTGCCAGTGCGTTGGTGCTCTTGGTTCTATTGGGGGTGTGGCCTGTTTATGGAACCCTCGGAAGGTTCGCCCTCTCTGGTGGATGTCCTTTAAGTCTTCCATTTCTATGGTGGCTTCTTGGTTTGAAACGAGAGAGTCTATTCTTTTCTCTAATATTTATGCACCTGTTGATCTTCCTGGCAAACAGTTGCTATGGTCCCATATTGCGTATGTGCGTAGCATGGCTCCTCTTCATCCGTGGATTATGGCTGGTGACTTCAATGCCATTGCTGAGTTGGCTGAGAAGCGTGGAGGTAATGCAAGGTTGGACCCCTCGGCACTTCTTCTGCAAGAAAACATCTCTACCTTGAATTTGGTTGACATCAAGCCCAGTAATGGTCGGTTCACTTGGAACAACCGGAGGACAGGGGTTAACAGCATTTCAGAAAGGTTGGATCGCTTCCTGGTTTCCTGCTATTGGATTGGTGGCTTGTGGTCCGCTTGCTCCGAAATCTTGGATTGGAGAGGTTCGGATCATTGGCCCATTAAGCTTGCCATTTCTTCTGCTCGTGTGCCTCGTACTCCTTCCTTCAAGTTTCAGCTCATGTGGTTGCGGGACCCTTCTTTACATGCCCATGTGGCGGATTGGTGGAAGGTTGGCAGACCTTCATATGGTACGGCGATGTATACTTTTGCTAAATTACTTCAATTTACCAAATCTCAGCTCAAACGGTGGAATAGACAATGCTTCGGCAATATTTTCCATGATAAGGCTCGTGCTCAAGCTGATTTGGATGGCATCACAAGGGTGATCAGGGAAGAGGGAGTGACGGTTGGCTTGCTCCAGGATGAAGCCAGGGCTCTTAAGGTGTTGGAGGAGTGTGAGTTGAGAGAGGAAATATTTTGGAAGCAGAAGGCCAGAATTGAGTGGCTTCAAGAAGGAGATAAAAATACTGCTTTCTTCTTTAACTCGGTAAAAGCCAGGAGGCAAGGTAATTCCATTTCAGTTCTGGTTAATGAAAGAGGTGAGCAGCTCTCTTCCTCTCAGGAAATCTCGAATGAAGCTGTGCAGTATTTTGAATCTTTATTTAGGGAGGATGGGCATGGTGGATCTATTGAGGAGGTTCAGGTTCTTTCCTGTATTCCGTCTTTGGTCACAAGGGAAATGAATGAGCATCTCATGGGTGATGTTTCTTTGGAGGAGCTGGAGGCGACTGTGTTCCGGATGAAGAAAGGGAAGGCTCCTGGCCCTGATGGCTTCCCGATTGAATTCTTTCAAGAATTCTGGGATATTATTAAGTTGGACTTAGTGGCTGTTGTTAAGGAGTCCCAGAAGAACAAGCAGATGTTACGGGCTTTGAATGCTACTTTTCTTGCCCTCATACCTAAATGTGAGGAGGCGGATAGGTTAAGTCAATTTAGACCTATTTCCTTGTGCAATGTGATTTACAAAATTATCTCCAAACTGATTGCTGAGAGATTAAAAAAGTGGTTGAAAATGTTGATCTCGGAGGAGCAGAGTGGTTTTGTGGAAGGCAGGCAAATTTTGGATGGGGTTGTTATCGCTTCTGAAACCATTCACTCAATGGCTAGCTCCAATGAGAAGGCGATGTTCATCAAGTTAGATATGGCTAAGGCCTATGACCGTGTCCGGTGGTCCTTCCTCCAGCGGATGCTTGGCGCTTTTGGGTTTGGAAATGAATGGATTCAGTGGGTTATGAGTTGCGTTACCTCTGTTTCCTTCTCTGTGTTAACTAATGGGGAGCATTCTAAACTTTTTGGAGCTTCTCGGGGGTTGCGTCAGGGGGATCCCCTTTCTCCGTATTTATTTATTCTTCTTGTTGAAGGTTTGGGGCGTCTGATAAGAAGGAATGTCGACTTGGGTATTATTCAGGGGTGGCGGTGGGGAGGCGATTTGCCTCCGCAATCCCATTTACAGTTTGTGGATGACACGGCTCTGATGGGTATGGCTACTATTAGGGAAGCTACCACTTTGCGCAAGGTGTTGGATGTGTATCTTGCTGCCTCAGGTCAACGGATTAATGAGGATAAGTCCTCCATCTTCTTCTTTAACACCCCTGGGCCCATTCAGCGGAGGATTGCCCATATCTTGAGATTTCAAATTGGAGGGTTTCCTTTGATCTATCTTGGTGTGCCTATCTCTGCTGGTAGGCTGCCTAAAGATTCTTGGCAGAATATTTTGGATAAATTTCGGGTGAAAGTTAATCACTGGACTCATAGGTGGCTATCCTTTGCTGGCCGTATTCAGTTGCTCAAGTCGGTGGTGCAGGCTCTTCCCACATACAGATGTATGCTTCAGGTGGCCCCGATGGGTTTTCTTAAGGATTTAGACGCTTTAGCTAGGAATTTTCTTTGGGCTGGTAACTTGTTGTCTTCAAAGTGGAGCCTTGTTAGCTGGGATACTATTTGTAGCCCGCGTCAGTTGGGTGGTCTCGGGTTAAGGCAGTCATCCTTGACCGGGGAGGCTCTGGCTGCTAAACTGTATTGGAGATGGTGTGTGGAGCAGGATCAAATTTGGGCTAGGATCTTATCTCATAAATACTTCCCTGGGGCTGCTTGGCAGGATATTCCCAGATTTCCCTTGGAGGGGAGAGGCTCGATGATTTGGAGTACACTTAAGAAAGGTGCTACACTTGTTAAGGATGGCCTTTTCTGGATATGTAGGGGGGGGTCGTCGGCTCACTTCTGGTCTGATTTTTGGGATGGATTTCCTCCCATTACTTCTCAGTTCCCTAATTTGTTGATGCTGAGCCAGAGGTTTCTTGAGGCTGGTTGGTCTAGGGTGAGTGACTTTATGGCCTTCTCTGATAATGACCAACTGGTGTTGGCGAGATGGAAGCGACTTGATGAATGGCCGGATGTTGGATTGAAGGAAGAATGCATAGAGCTTCATAATATCCTTTCTAGAAGGCGATGCTGTTCCCTCCGGGATGGGGATGTCCTCTCTTGGTCCCCTAATCCTAAGGGGGTCTATTCTGTTGCTTCTGGGTATCAGGTTTTGTTAGCTCGTAAGCTGGAAGAGGTGGAGGTTCCCTGGTGGAAGAGAGTGTGGAATAACTTTTCTTGGCCTAAGTGTAATTGTTTTGTTTGGACCTTAGCTCGGAACAGATGTTTGACGTGGGACAACATTCAGAAGCGTGGATTTCAGGGCCCCTCTATTTGTGTATTTGTGTTCTCTGTGGGGGAGGGGAAGAAGAGTCTGCTCATTTGTTCTTTCGTTGCTCCTTTGCTACGCAACTTTGGCATTTCTGGTGGGGAGTGTGGAACAGTACCTGTGTTCATGCCTCCTCTTTAGTTGACTTTTGGAGCAATTTGGGTAGGCCTCCTTCGGTGGCCCCTTTTTTGCAGGATGTGTGGTATGTGGGGCCTACTTTCATCCTGTGGCAGATTTGGCTTGAGAGAAATCGCAGGATTTTCCGTGGTGAGAAAATGGGTGTGCAGCAAGTTTGGCAAAGAATTTTGGGTATGATTCAGGAAACGGTGGCGGCTAAATGTGATGTTGGGTTTCCCCTGGAGAAAGGGGATGCTACAGTGGTGGATAGATTGGGGATTCAAGGGTCGGCTTTGGCGATTGCTAGTCGTAGGCGAGGTCGGAGCCAGCGGCAAAGGGTTCATAGGTTGGGTAGATGGGTGCCCCCTCCAACTGGCATCTTGAAGATTAACACAGACGGCTCTTCTCAGGGTAATCCTGGGCCTGCTGGGGTTGGGGGGATTGGCAGAGACTTTAGGGGGTCAACGATCTTCTTCTTTTCTGTTCATGAGGGAGTGCAACCCATTAATTTGATGGAAGGTTTGGCAATCTTATACGCCTTTGAGCGGGCGTTTGCCTTGGGATGGCCCAAGGTTATCTGTGAGTCTGATTCGCAAGTCTTGATAAATTTGCTAAAGGAAAGGAAGTCTTCTGGTGTTCACTGGCAGTTGGCTAGGTTGGTTCAACAGATTTTGTTGATTAGTTCCAGGATGGAGATGGTGTCCTTTGTTCACATTCTGAGGGAATGGAACAAAGCGGCTGATTGTTTGGCCCGGTGGGCTTCTGAGCACGCTGAGGGTTGGAGTGTTGATGAGTTGGGACAAGTTTCTCGGGAGCTCCGCCACGACTTGGAGGGGATTCTTTCTGAAGATGGTAATATTAGGGATGTTGAGTAATGTGGATGTTTGGTTCTTGTATGGTTCTGGTGGTTCTCGGGCTTTGGCCTGTTGATGTGTTGTAATGCTGTTCTCTGATTATTAATAAAGTTTTTACCCCTTTTTAAAAAAAATAAAAATAAAAATAAAAAAATTACTTTATAATAACTTAAATTAAATAAATAAATTTATTTATTATAAAGTCTTCATATTAATTAAATGCTTAATCACAACATATAATTTAATCCTTACAATTAAAACTTGCACGATAAATAAAATACCAAGACCAACATGGATAAAGAATACGACCAAAATACGGACTGACGACACACTGTACTAGGGTAAAGGTTTGACTAGGTTAACCCATTACTATCTCCCAATCAACATTACTGTTGGGTAGTGGACATGCTCAGACCTGTGAAACCAGGTGAAGTCGTTGTCCTATACCTACAAACCTACAAACAAAGCAAATGTCGTACATGTATCCAAATAATAATTCATAAACACCGTGAAGAGAGAATCGCTGAAATCATAGGACACTCATAATAGAGTGATGCAATACCATTCTCTTCACCAATACAATATCACATCAACTGACGAGATAAAATATCCATTAAACTACAATAAGCATGTATAGCAAGGTCATCTCAACTAAGCATCTATGCAAACATAAAGCATGTCAAACATAATCACCATGCATATAATGTATCATCACATCCATATAGTCTATCATTGCTCCACTGTCAATGATAGAATAACAATAACATAAAATATGGTCTAACAAAGTATCTAAGTTGTCATAGAAAATATAACAAATCATAGGGGTGTCACAGAATTCAATAGGTCAGTTGTAAATTGTTAAATTGTACTTAATGGAATTAAATTGAAAGAATATCCCTGTTGTGCAGGAACACTTATCTCTGCCAATTACTTGTGGTTTATAATGTTATAGGTCGATTATCATTGTTATTAAACTGAGACTAGAAATGTCTTTCCTAAGACTATATTGTGGAAATTTTATTAAATAATTGCATGGTATTATACTGAAAAAGTCAATGTTGGTAAATTCTAAAACCGAGTGTTAGCAAAATTTTTGACGAAATGCCTAAGCATCTGTATGGGTGAAATAAATAAAAAAATCCTTAGATTAGGGTAGCATCTTACATTGGTATTAGAGCTTGCGAACCTACCATCTTGTGGAGTCTAGCATTAAAATTTTAGTGCAGTTCATTTTGTGCCTAGCATTTAATCGGAGTTTAGGAATTTTTTTGCAGCATATTGTGTATTTTAGATTGAATCATGGCTTCTAATGAAGAATTGTTTTTGGCAAGGGCACTTTATAATACAGGAGAGAGACTCGGTAAATAATTTCAATCAAGGGAAGATGAAGTGAACATACTTCATATGTTGGAACGATGTTTGAGTCGGGTGAAGCAATCACCTTCTGAGGTGATGCAGTTGGAATTAACACCTACAGTGACCTCTTTGAATCAGCCCTATTGGCTGAGCCATCCTAATGAAGAAACCAAGATTTTGGTTATTTCTTGCTTCAGTGAAGTGATGATAATTGCGGTACCCCATGTGCCCTATGAAGATGCTACTATGAACAAAATACTACACATGATTGTAGAAAGTTTTCAGGATCTTGATGAAACTGGTAACAGTCTGTACTTCAGAAGAGCTACTATATTGAAGACATTTTTAGAAATCATAACAAGTATATTGCTCATAGATTGGGGTATGCAAGACCAACTATATGATTTGTTCCATTACCTCTTCCATTCAACTTGGAGTGAACAAGAGGAGGATGTAGTTTCAGCCATACATGACATTCTAATTCTAACTATCAAAGAGGTTGATGGCATTCCTCAACCTGTCCTATCTCTTTTATTGGATGTTCATGAATAGGAAGGGAAGATTTCTTCAACTACTGATGAGTTGATCAAATATTTGTTCAATAAGTGTGAGGGAAAATTGAAGCCTTTTTTTTTTAAAAGGTGCAATGCACCCATATTATTAGGGGTAAACACTTTTGATTGGAGCTATGAATTGGGTACAAGAAACCACAAGATACTACCAAACCCACGAGCGCATTGGCCCAGTGAAGGCACAAGGTCTGTGAGCACTTTGGCACAATGAGGGTTTGAACCCTAGTGGTCATCACTATAACCAAGCGACTTGACCACCGAACCACACCCTTATTGGTGAGGGAAAACTGAAGCCTTATTTGAAGAAGGTAATGTAGATAAATGAGATACCATTAGACATGCATTTGTCTATGCATACTAAGGATGAGTGCCATGAGGCATCGACAATTTTGGATACATTTGAGGAATTCACAAGTGTAGAACTAGTGGAGATTATTAATATGCTTGTTGATGATAATCTTCAATCAACTAATAATTTGCTCTTTCATTTCAACAATTTAGGCGGATTTTGGTTTGAATTCCAAACTGAACACATGAGGGAAGAAGCTGAAAATTCTTCCATTACTAATGTCGATTTGATTATTTCTCAAGAGTTATGCATTGAGGAAGACACTGGAGAAGTTGGTTCTAGTGGTCACAAATCTGATTTCTCTTTGCTTGAAACTAATTTGAAGCAAAGAGTTAGTGACCTTGAGCATACCATTGTTGAGATGAGGAGAGAAGCACAACAAATTTTTGACAGTCTTGGGAGCACAGTTGAGAAGAATTTTGATTTTATTTCACATCATAGCAACACTTCGCCAACACCTTTAGGTCATGATTGGAGCAATTAAAATTTGTTATTTGTTGAAAAAGAAGTTTAAACTTTGTCTAAACTTGATGAGACACATAGGTATGTGGAAAATATGATTTATAATGTGCCAAGGAATCAAGGTGTGTGTAATATTTCCCTTGCTGATTTGAAATCAATGAAGAATGTCATAGAAGAAATTAAGACAATTTTTTTGCATGTAGTTCATGATAGAGATGGGGTTGCTAAGGTTGTTGGTGAGGCTTTGGAATTGAACCAACAAATAGAAGCTAAATTGCTTGATGTTCAAGAGGCCTTAAGAGAAGCTTAAAATCAAATTTCAACTGCTCACCATTTCATGGAACAAGAAAAAAAAAAAAGAGAGCTGAAGAAATTCAAGAAGTTCTTGAAGAGTTTGATTTCATCCAAGAGAATTATGACTTGGATCATTTTCCTAAAAGAACAGACAATTCAAATTTTCATTAGCATGATTTTCATATTTTTTATAATCCTTTGTTTGAAGTTGGTGCAAATGTGTTCTATGAAAATTTATTTTTTGAGTTAGATGAAGGAATTCCTCCATATGCTTGTGATGAAGGGTGGGATTCAAATACTTCTTTCAATAGTGGAATATTGATGCAAAATTTGGATTGTGACAATGTTACTATTGTCCAATACCCATTCACTCTACATGAAATGGTAAATCAATGTATGCATATAAATGAGGTTCCCATTCTTGACTAGCAACAGAGAGTTAATTGGGTAAGTCCATTGGATAGAGTTGATTGGCAGTTTGATGGTGAGTTTTTTTTATCTTTGTTACAACTGATTGTGAGGATTCTATCGGATTCTATTTATGCATCAGTGATTCCAAGCTTAGCTAATTTCATAATTGAGTTCAATGATGAAGTGAATTTCCTTGAATCATTTTGGAAATTCTTCTTCCATGGTATTAGTTTCAGTATCTTCATGGATTTTAGATTTGATGAGCACTTCTTGGAGTTTCAGTAAGTATTGATACATTTTGGGCATGCAAATCAAATGATTTTAATCAGAGTAGTGCAACGTTTGTGTGGTGGATTTTTCCTGTAACTCTCTTGGAATCCTAGAATCACGTGGGATTCAGTAAATGTTGAAGAAGAGTTTATTGATTTCATTCAATTGATTTTCAAAATGTCTGATAGGAACAATATGGTGATAATAATATCAAGCACTTTTTTTAGCAGAGATTCTTGACAACCTCCAATATTGATTTGGGATCCTGGCATTCAATTTGGCTTGCAGATACAAATTGCTTGAGGGAAAGCAAAATTTGAGATGAGAGGAATTGTAATGTCCCATTTTTACTACATGGGAAAATATAATATTATTTAAATTATTTAATATTTCTTCCAAATGTTAATTCAAAAAGAAATATTATAATTAGATAATATTATATTAAAGTGACTTATTAAATGCAAACTTGAATTAAGTCACAATTGAAAATTTAAAAAAGAAAAAAAATTGAAGAGTCAGGCAGGAAGAGAGCCAAGAATCAAGGCAAAGGTTATTAAAGAATTTTGTGGAGCAAATTGCAGCAGGTTGAATTTTGGAAATTGAACACAATTTTTTGTGGGGGTGAACAAAGTTCACAAGCTTTCTGAGGTGGGGAGACCTCTGAAAGAAGATTGGCTTTGGTAGTGAGAGATCCACCCTGGCTGATTGCAGGTGAAGCTATCCAGGTTTCACACATGAATTTAATGTTGTTAGTTCTAAATTCTATTAGTTTTGAATTTTGTAAAGTCTTCTGAAGAAGACAAACTCCTGAGGTTATATCAAATTCATTGTCATGAAGGAAACTATATTGGTATATGTAGCTATAGTCTAAATGTACATAATTGTTGAGGTTATAATGCTATTGTAGCACACCACTCTGTCCCAACTTATCAAAGAGTCAAGCCTTTTCCCATGTTGGTTTATACTTCAGTGGAGTTTGATTTATTTGATGCCAAACTTTATGGTTCAGATTTTGGGAAGTCCGTCCTCTTTAAAGAAATATCTTACAAAATAATAAACAACAATAGTTTGAACATTTCTGAAGGTATGAGCAATTTATAACATCGAATCATATTATTGTTTCCATATTTACTATTGTCAGTGTTAGTGGATGCCTTGTATTCTTACTAGTAATTATCAATAAAATTCTGAAGGACTTTTTTAGAGACAAATTTAATATCAAGGGCCTATATTGAGAATTGATTTCAAGAATTAAAGGAAACAAGATAGCTATCAGGAGCTTGACTTATACATCGACAGAATTAAAGGGAAAAGTCTCTCGAGAAGCCGCAACTTAAAGGAGAAATCGAATTTTCCTATATCTGATGGTCTTAAATGGATGAAATAAATTAATATGAGTTCCATAAGAGGTGATAGAAAGAGATTTGACTCAATATTTATATATGTTGTTCCTGTGAGCATGCCATGCTACCTTAGAATAGACGACCCTCTATGGAAATGATGACTAGTAGAGCCAATGCCAATAGATATGATGCGATGCCAAAATATTGTAGAGTTTTGTAAATCGGCAGAGAAGTACAAAGTTTTGATCAATTTGGAGTAAAGGAATATGAGATGTCTAAGGCCATCGCTCTAATTGAAGAAATCGATGCACTTTCTTGAATAACAAATTTAAATAGAAGGCTCAAGATTATATGAGGAGGCACGTATATTAAAGGATACAAAAATATATAAATCATGGCACTAAGGAAACCACCGAATTAACTTTAAGGGAGAGTTGTGTCATCCAAGGCAGCTGGGTGAAAAACCTGACAAGTAGGAAAGTATATGGGAGTAAAGGGGATCATGAGTTAGCATCTACGGAGCAATATAATCTAAAACTAATGTGTGGTATAAATAATGTATAAAGATCTCATGTATTTAATCATGCTCAAGGGGGGTGCCATATGCAACATTTTAAGGAGAATGTATCAACTATGACCATAATTACAATCCAGAATATTGGGAGTCGTGATTTAAGTTGCTTATGTTCATATGTCAACATCGTCTTCAGGATTGTGACAAATTATATTCCAAGACTTGATTTGTTGGGGTTCTGTGATATTTTTGGAGTGTGAGTGAATCTCATGTTTGTATCTTCATTATCAACATTGGGTATAGCTAGTCAAATTCAACAAGTCAGTTGTAAATTGTTAAATTATACTCAACAGAATTAAATTGAAAGGATATCCCTATTGTTTAGGAACACTTATATCTACCAATTACTTGTGGTTTATAATGTTCTATCTCAATTATCATTGTTATTAAACTAAGATTGGAAATGTCTTTCTTGAGACTGTGTTGTGGAAATTTTATTAAATAAATGCTTGATATGTAAATTGGCAAAGTCACTGTTGGTAAATTCTGAAACTGAGTGTTAGCAAACTGTTTGATGAAATGTTTGAGCATCTGTATGGGTGAAATAAATAAAAAATCCTCAGATTAGGGTAGCATCTTACATATCAGAATCTTGGGTCTGAGAACGAGATTTACACCCTCCAGGTAAGGTTTCTTTGTATTTTTTTTTATTTTTTAGTATTTGGTGATTGATATTTTTGGTTTTTTTTGTTTATTTGGTAATTTAGGTTTTTTTTATTTCATTTAATCTTCAACAATATATATAAACCCTAAATTCAATTTGAAAACCAAAAACCTGCCCTTACACACAAAAAAAAAAAAAATTGAATCGAAACAAAAAATTACCCTTCAAACCAAAAAAAATACCCTAGTACCAAGAAAAATAACCCTAAACTATTTTCATTTGCAATGTTTATTGTCAATTTGTTGGAAATATTTCAAATTGAGGAAAAAATCTAGATTTTTTTTTTCATTTGCATTGCTTTATATTTAAAAAAATTCAAAATGAAAATATTTTCATTTGCATTGCTTTATGTTTTTCAATATTTCAAAATGAAAATATTTTCATTTTCATTGCTTTATGTTTTAATCTGTATGCAAATATTTCAAAATCAGATTTAGTACTTAATTTCCTTGAGAAAAAATCTAGATTTGTCTAAGTTTATTTCATTCCATAGTTTAGCACTTATTATTAGTTATTTAATCTAGCCAATTATAACTAGAATTTGTAGCACATGGCATCCATATGAACCCAAGCATAAACAACTACTCTCTAACACATTAACATACATATAGTTTTTTGCCAGTGTAATCCTTGAACCTCCTTTAAAGGAAAGGTTTAAAAAATCTCAAGTAAACACCTAAAATTTGATCAAATCGACCAATATGAAATCAAATTAATCAATCCAATCAACTTAACATAGCCATGAAGGATTTTATCCTAAGACTACTAGAAATGAATCAAAACATAAATATAGGGTTCGTTATGCCACACCAACACAAGCATGAGAATTTCAAGATCATCTGAAAACCCCTAACATGCATATTTTTGCAAATCAATATACACAATCTTAAATACATAAAAAAATGTAAAGGAATATGCTAAATAAATGGGAAATTATTCCATCTAAACACAAATGAGATGACATAAGGTCAATCCATTCTAATACATATTAGATATAACTCTATAGATATCATAGATTGTGTTTTTACACTCATTATAGTGTTTATACCCTTTGTATGTTTAGGACCGCTTTTTTAATGATTTGAATGTATCCTTAATGATCAAAAAAGGACCCCACAAGAGCCCTAAACTCAGGAAATCATAATAAAATTCCTTATAAGATTCAATATCAAATATATCATAAGTCTACACTAGCACCCTTGGGAACTTTAGCTCGTAACATGTAACGCCGTCTAGTACTAGGTCCCCTATAAAATTTTGTCAAATGAATTTTTTCCCTCTCTTTTATTTCCTAATTTGATCAAGTTTATAAAATTCACTTCCTTAAAAACTTGGTAGTGATTGTGTAGGAGAGGGGGACCAACCACTTCAAGGCTCCAGGTCACAGAGAGCCGAGAGCGGAGGGCTGCCCTAACTTACTGTTACCTGATTTTCACCTACAAGTTCAATCAAGTAGAACCCTCTAAACTTTCATACAAATAGTACATTTTAAACCTTCTATGTTACATTCAATTATACAAATGAAACAATTTTACAAGATTATAAGAACACAAAATTATTACATTCATACAAGTGAATGAAACATAAAAGATTTTACAATATTTTTGAAAATGTAATCTTTATTGAATGTAATTTGATACATGTGTCTTACACAACAAGTTGTGAGACTGACTTATTCATTTGATACAAATAAGAATTAAAATATACATGAATGAATAAATGCTGAAAAGAAAAGAACATGTGAAGAAGGTAGCCAGTCATTAACTTTATGACTGGTACTGCAAATGAATCTACTCCTGATTGCCTTGCCTTGCTCCCTATAGCTCCTTGGTCCCTAGGTGCCTGGTGTCTGGTTACCCGCATTGGATAAAGAAATGAGTTAGAACAGTAAGTTCTAAGCAATGAAAGGTTGCATTATGAACATGCACATCTACCCATACATATATATGTTAATTCCTATGTGCATCAAATGTAATTCGTGTCTTAAGTGTCCATAAAAGCCAAAATAGAAGAACATTATACACACTTAAGGTAGGAATTTTATTTCTAACTTGTTTGTTTCATGTGCAACTACAGGTGCAATAATGTTCAGATCAAATGAGTGGGGTAAATGAGGCTCCCACAAGGGTTGAGCCCAACTCATATCAATAGAGATTATGGTATTCATAAATATCAAGGGACCAGTCCTTGCCCAATGTAAAGACAATTCATATGTCTTGCAAGAATAGATCCATGAGTAACAGTTTAATGGGATAGTTACACATGCTACATAATACACCAAATTATGCATAATACAGTGGGAGAGACAAATTTAAGGTAAAGGTGCAAACATAAATCATAAATGCAGTTGGGTTTACTTCTGGACACTTTTTAGGAAATATTATGTAACTTGTTATTTTGGTATTGCATGAAGCCAAGCCATAATTCTTTAGAGGACTCTTCATATGGTATGCCATGACAGAAGGATGATAACTTATAAGGTGAAATCTTCTCTTTTTCAGAATACTCAACTATTCTGTGCACAAGTAATCATATCTGTGGTATTGTCACAAAGCTGGTGCAACTACACGGGTACTAATGGGGAAGCAATTCCAATAGGCACATTTTCTTGGAAAGTACGAAATGGTTCAGAGATGCTCTTTATAGTAATGCATTTTTTCTATTCACAATCATGATATTAGAAGATGCAAAGACTAAGTGTAGTGGACAAGGTCTTAATGATAGTATCATCTTGTAGTGACCTATAAGTTCTTTAAAGTCACTTGATGAATCAAAATGAGAGTAATCATTGCCTAAAAAAATAACAGAGAAATGACAAGTAAATGCATTCCAGATTACTGTTGATAATAGATATACTTAAATTTATGTATCATGGTTGGGGGTTTTTTATTACCACAATGAGCAAGTTTTATCTACCAGTCAAGGTTTATGCTCAATAGTATTATAAACTACAAAATGATGGGTGCAAGAGAAGTAACAGGAGAAATTCATTATCAAAGAATAGATGAAATATAACATGAAGTCTCAAAGGGCAGCATCTTTCGTGGAATAGTTGACTGAGTAGCTTTTGTTTTGACTGAGAAATCCCTTGAATTCATATTATAATCTTGCACGAGCTTATCATAGTAAAGGTGATTATGATAATATTGGCAGAAATTACATGATATCATAGGTAAAACAAAGGTACCCATGTATTTATAATTGACAGATGATAAAAGTCATTGTGTTTTTTCCTTAGCAAGTGGAAGAGGCAATCCATCGAAAATGGCAACAAAAGGAACCCCAAATACCTGCAAGAAAGGTATGGTCGTGGCCATGAAGATTTCACACAAAGAAAAGCATATAGAAATTCCATGAACAGTGGCAGCCATGAAAGACACAGGTAAAAAGAGCTTTGTAAAAGCTAGATGGGAAAACCCTTATGGGTTTTTGTTTAAAATTTGCAACCCTGAACAATAAACGACAGAGGCAATTTTTACAAAACCCAGTCACTTGTAGAAGCATGCTGAAGAAATACAAAAGCTATAGAATGAAATCTGAGAGATATACAAGAAACCCTCATAGGTTTTGTTTAAAATCCAAAAAATGGAGTTGAAAGAAAATGATAAGATGAAGGCACTTTCATTAGGTTTACCTCTTCTTCATCTTGTTGAAGATTTCAAGTGTTTTCCCTCAATTTTCATCTTGAAAATTTGGTCTCAGGCCTGCAGCCATGAGAAGCCTACTTAGGCAAAAAGAGATAAAAGAAAAACTCAAAGTTTTCTTAAACAAAACCACCGAATGCTTACCTTCTGAGTTCTCGTGGAGGAACAACAATTTTAATGCATTTTCTATTCTCCAGTAGATCACAGAAGTGAAAATTGAAAGAGGCAAGACAAATGCTACAAAAAGATTTGAGAAATGACTGATAGAAATCCAGAAACCCTAGTAATGAATGGTGGCCAAAATTCTTCAAGAAGTTTCAAGAGTTACAAATGAAACAATACTTTGCTTTTTGCTTGACTTTTAGGGCTGAAACCCTATCTTCTATGACACGATGGAGTTTTATTTTTGCCATTTCTTTTATTTGAAATCAATATTTGTTAATGCATGGTTAAGACTTTGTCTTGCGGCCTCCTTATGTTTTGCCTTATATTTAGGCTTCTCAAAGCATGGATACAACTTAGGTGTTTCTAAGTTATTTTTTGACTTAGTAAATCCCATTGTTTAAGCATTTATTTCATATTGACACAGTTGTTTCTATTATTTTATATTGTAAAATGTGTGAATTTAAATGATAATCTATAAATCATTTAGATTCAAACATTATATTTAAAAATAGAAACATGTGAAAATATGAATAGGTTATAGAAATTTTCCAACGTATGATATTGAAAAGCAAGAAGATGTGCTTTGACTTGAAGGCAAATAGGATAATTGAGGATATGTTTGCATTAATAGTATGCCACAAATGAGGGGAAGTTATTTTTAGTTTGAGAACACTTGGAGATGAATGGGGAGATTACTTTTCAGTTCGCCAACATGTGGAGAGAATATAGAGTCTTTATCTCAGTTTGGAGCATTTTTGAAGTACTTTTATTGTTTGACATAGTCAAACTTGACTATTTCAACCTTTTTGAGCTCATTTTGAGTGTATCTAGTGGCTAGATTTATGGATATATTGTTGCATTTGACCCAAGGCTTTCTAGAACCTTGTTTTGTGGATCAACTTGGGGAGTGGTTACTTAGATACATTTTGTAACTCATTTGAGAGAGTTTTGATTATGCAAAAAATTTTGGAGATTGTGACTGGTATAGTCCTTTGCCGTAGTTTTTGAGCATCTTTTGTAACTCATCATTTTTGGAGTATGAAATACAAATTTTTACCTTGGAGATCATTGAAGAGTTCTTTTACCTTCCTGTTTCTTGCAAAGCATTGTGCATTTTAGGTGATTGATCAAGTTCTTTGTGAGATTTTCTTTCTCCTTTAACTTTGTCTCATTTTATGCCTTTTTTGCAATAGTAGGACTATGTAGGTTATGAATTGTGTCTCAAAATTGCATAGAAGCCTCTAGTTTGTGAAAATTTGTCTTTCCTTCTTGAGAATATATGCATAATAGACCTATTCATGAAATATTTATGCATAAGCTTAAACTAATAGGCTGTGTATTTTCAGTTTTCATCAAAAGTAACCAAGTGTATGATAGTCCTAGTGTTTCATAGCTCTCAATAATTTGGTGTATCACCCAGTTTTATCACTATTTTCACCTTTTCTATTTTATGCAAGCATTTTCTTCCCCTTTTCCTTATCAAATTAATAGTTTAGGTGATATCCATACGAAGTCGGCCTTCTCTGGAGGTTTTTTTCCATCTTTAGGTGACCCACAACTTGGAAAAGTTCCCATGTTTCTCTAAGGTATCAAGTTCTGCATCTTGATAAGGGTGCAACTTTAAAAGTTAACAATTTTGGCATGCCCGGTGGGACGAGTTCCTCATCATTTTTGTAGGTTTGGTATGTAGCCAACAAATTTCTGACCTTATAGAGGTTATATTTGCATACTTGGTGACTATGCTAAAGTAAAAGAATAATAGAGCTAGTGTTGTCATAGCTTATGAGAAGGATACAAACTAGAAGTGCAAAGAATTTTGGAATTTTTATAGCTATCACCACCCAAAAGACAAGGCAGAGTAGCAAAAAGAGTACCTCCTTCTAAGAGAGTATAGTCTACACCACTTGGTGTTAGACCAACATTAGTGTTTTCATCACCAAGGAGGAGAGGAAGACCATTTAAAAAGCAAAGTGAGAATCGTTTAGCCTCACCAAGTTTTAGAACAACAAGGTCACCTTCAAGCAGTCCAACTTCATTTGCTGTCTCTACAGGTTTTGCAACTTTATCTTTTTCAAGTTTTGTTGCTACAACAAGTTCATTAGCTATTGTTTTTACATATTTGAATCCACCTTAGCCACCTCCAATGGTTGTTGCTAGAAATCATCCCTTTGTGCCATTTAATGGAGGCAGTCCATTAAATTTGGCACAACATAATGACATACCAGTTGCAGCTTTGATTAGCTTGTTGATCTTTATTGGTGAAGACCAAACAACTCCAATCGAGCACATAAGAGATGTTGCTTCCTTATGTGGTGTTCATCATATTACACAAGAGGACATAGTTGTAAGGCTACTTGCAACATCATTCAAAGGAAGAGCATTACAGTGGTTCAGAAGTCTTGGAGTAGGTACTATTGCAACATGGGATGAGTTGGGTGACAAATTACACAAGCAATTTTAGGATAGGTTTGACAACTTATCTTTATTGGAGCAGCTGACTATAATAAAGAGAGCTCCTCAAGAGTAGATGAATGATTTTAACTTCATATTCCAGAGGACTTGGGATAGAATCCTTGCAATGGTGAGACCACCTCCAGAATATGCATTTTTGTACTATTTGAAGGCTGTTAACAGTGATATAGTTGTTATAACTCAGTCAATGGGAGGAATTTCTCTACCAAATGCATATGAAACAATAATTAGAGCAGAAAATTGCTTAATACAAGTAGAAAAGATTGCTCCTAGGCCACCCATGCCTATTTTTCTAGATATACAACCAAATATGCCACTTCAAATTCTACCATTTGCACCATTACCTATTGTACCAACATTACCAGTTGTTGGTAAACAAGAATTTGCAGTTCCAGTACAGTCTTAGGAGTTGCAAGAAATAAAAGAGAGCCAACAAAAGATTGAAAACATTTTGTAGACTTTTGGTAATAAGTTGGTGAACTTAGAAAAACAACAATCATATACCAAGCCTTATCAGCAGTAGAATCAGACCTCAAGTTAGCCTTTTCAGGGTCAACAGCAGCAGTACCAGCGCAATAGGTAGCAATACCAAGGTAATTACCAAGGCTTAAGAAAAAATATTGCTACAAGGCCTTTTCAGGCCTATAATCCAGCTCCGATTAGTGTTGTCAAGGAACTTGTTCCTATTCAAAATAATCTTGTTGCTAATTATGAGTGGTGCTACCCATGCAACTAACCACATAATTAGGCTACATGCTCCAATGGAGTTTTAAATCAAGCACTTATGGTACAAAATGCTTCAAGTTCACAACAGAACGCACTTAATGATGTACTCTCAGAACAATAGGATCAACTTACAGATGAAACCACTTTACTTAACTAGAAAGGTGAAGAATTTTGTGGTGTAAATGTAGATGATTCCCCAGTTGCAGCTAATACAAGGGCAAATAAAAGAGATTTTGAACTTGATCAAGCAACTGATAAAGGAAAAGCAACAGCTGCAGGACCATCTACATCACAAGTACCTCACATTTTGTAGAGGAATCAACAACTTCCAGCAAAGGAGTAGCCACACTTGCAAGCTGATTATGCTGGCGTAAAGGTACATCAAAAAGAAAACCCAACTGTACCTTACAATATCATTGATAATATGAAAAATTTGAATGTAACAATGTCTATGTGGGATTCATTAGCAATTCCAGGTCAAAAAGACATGTTACAGTCAACCTTATCAAATATGAAAGTGTCTGATGAGCCACCAACAGGTCAAATTAGAGTTGTATTCACAAATGAACCTTAAGATAATGACAAACAACCCAACAAAGAGGCAAGTAGGGACTTCAAACCACCTCCATTTTATGTGTCTATAATAATAGGTGATAAGTTATTCCACAACTGTATGGTAGATAGTGGAGCTAGTAGCTCTGTAATGCCAAAGCAGATTGCTGAGAAACTAGGACTAAAGTATCAGCCTTTAGAGAAAGGAGTGATTCAATTAGATGGTACCTCTGTTAATACTTTAGGTGTTATAAAAGGCTTGAGCCTTACCCTTCATGCTTGTTTGAACTTTTCAGTTCCCCAAGACATATGTGTCATAGATCTCCCACCTTTCTTTGCCTTATGTCTCTTAAGAGACTTACAGCTAAGATAGGAGGTTATGTTTCAGCTAATTGGTCACATATGTTGTTTAGAACAAGATATGGAACTAAGGTTACTATTAAATATGAAAAGTTGGCTAAAGATGACATTGAGCCATATAACCCAAGTATTATCAATGTTGTCCCAATTACTCCAGACACAAATTGTGTCATTTTTATTGACAGTGAGCTGGCTGCTGCTAAAGAGTTCCAAGCAGAAAGTGTTCCTGATGTACTGTTACATGAATGGGCAGCATAAAATGTGTTGGATAGTCCTGAAGACCTTATTCAAGATGCTGGTATGGGAAATTATGTGATGCTTGAACTTGATGCAAAGGTTCCAAACCTTGAAAAGGGTGCAAATCAGTTGTTACAACAGCAAAATGAAGTTTGGGAGATGTTTTTTGATGGTTCCAGAAACAAGAATGGAGCAGGTGGAGGTGCAATGCTCATTTCTCCACAAGGTGACAAATATTTTTTTGCCTTTTGTTTTTGTTTTTCCTATTCTAATAATATTGTTGAGTATGAGGGACTTATTCAAGGTCTTGAATAGGCAAGAAAAAGAGGAATTAACTGTTTAAAATTCCATAGAGATAGTGAATTAATAGTTAATCAGATTAGAAGCCTAAATTTTGCCAAGAATGATGCCTTGAAGTCCTACAAAAATAGAGTGTGGAACATAATTGAGGAGTTTGATGCCTTTAATTTGATTTCTATCCCAAGAAATCAGAATAAACATGTTGATAGACTTGCAGCAATTGGGTCACAATTTGATATCCCAAATGATATACCAAAAGAGAAGATACAACAGTATGTAAAGATTGTGACCAGGCCATCAATTCCTGATAACAACATCAACTGGTAGGTATTTAACAGTGATGAGCATATTTTAACTTTTTTGCTTCAAGAAGATCAGTTTTCTATAGTGAACTAGGAGAAGATTAAACAACAGTATGATGATCAAGTTATACAACTGAAGAAAAATAAGCTTCCCAAAGGTCTGGTTACCCTGGAGTCTATATTCAACACTGATGATCAACTTAAGAAAATCAAAGTTAGCATTCAAGTGAAGGAAGATCATTATGAAGAAGTAGAAATTTTTAAAGGTAAGCTTCTTAAATTAGGCAAAATCTGTTCAGTTGAAGATAGAAAAGCTTTCATTACTTTATACCAAGAGTATCTTGATGTTTTTGCTTGGCAATATTCTGATTTAAAAGGGTTTGATCCTCATATTACACAACATACAATTGAGTTAGAACCTAGTGCCAAGCCTGTTAGACAAAAACAAAGACCTTTGAACCTCAAGCTCGAACCTTTAATGATCAAAGAGCTGACCAAGTTAGTTGAGGGGGGTATTGTATTTTTGATTAAACACACATCCTAGGTTTCTAACCTTGTTCCGGTTAGAAAGAAGATTGGGGAGATAAGATTATGTGTAGATTTTAGAGATCTTAACAGAGCATCTTTAAAAGACCATTATCCCTTACCCTCAATGGAATAGATTCTCCAAGTTGTTGGTGGCTCAGAGAGATTTTCTCTTCTGGATGAATATTTTGGTTATAACCAAATTCTAGTCAAAGAAGAGGATCAATATAAAACAACATTTACAACAAAGTGGGGCACTATGGCCTACAAGAGAATACCTTTTGGCTTATCTAACGCTGGTGCCACCTTTCAACGAGCCATGGATATGGCATTTCAAAGTTTGATTCAAAAATTTCTACTTGTTTATCTAGATGATGTAACTGTATATTCCAAATATGCAGACGAACATTTGTCACATCTCAAGCAAGTTTTTGAAAAATGTAGAGAGTATGGAATATCTCTCAATCCGAAAAAGAGTATATTTGTTGTACATGAAGGTAAACTATTGGGTCATATAATGTCAAAAGAAGGAATTACCATTGACCCTAAAAGAGTCAAAGTCATTCTTGAATTTCCATTACCTGATCACAAAAAAGGATTGCAGAGCTTTCTAGGCAGAATTAAATTTTTAAGGAGATTCATTCCTAATATTGCAAATTTATTACAGCCTTTGACTGCCATGCTTAAAAAGAATGTAGTTTTCAGTTGGACTAGAGAAGTAAAACGTAGTTTTGAAGAAATCAAAGAAGCTTTAGTGAACTCAAAAGCATAAGGCAGGCAAGAGACTCCATAGGTACTCTCCCTGAGGAGTTTCGAACAGAAAGACTCCATCGCTCCGCAGAACTATAAAGTTACACAAAGTACACCGAAGGTCCTCGGATGAACGATGGAAAAATCATGCATGATGAAAGTGTCTCACATGCCCGCAGACTTGCAAGGAGGTAACCCCCAAGATCACTCACATTAAGGAAACCTTGAGAAGTAAGTGCCTTATAGGCCCATAGACCTGCAGGAAGGTATCCCCCAAGATCTCTCGCAAGAGGGAAACCCAAAGATGTAAGCGCCTTACAGGCCCGCAAAACCTGTAAGGAGGTATCCCCCAAGATCTCTTACATGGAGGAAACCAAAGAAGTAAGTGCCTTACAGGCCTGCTGACCTGCAAGGAGGCGTCCCCCAAGATCTCTCACATGGAGGAAATCCAGAGAAGTAAGCGCCTTACATGCTCCCAGCCTTGTAAGGAGGCATCCCCTAAGATCTCTCACATGAAGGAAACCAAAAGAAGGGGACTCCACAGAGTCGGAAAGCAACTTCACAGGTGCACCTGCAAAGTGACATGTTTACCCACAGATAAAGCATGTACAAGAACAAGGCAGCTACACAGGAAAATAAGCGGACAGTCATGCAGACCATCAAAAAATTAGAAGGCTTTCAAAGGGGTCCCTCAGGAACCCTTCAAAATAAAAGTGGTCCACTCAAGGGACGCATTGTTTGAAAGTGTAATAAAGATGTTTTTTTTTCTCAAATTGATTCATCATCAAGGAATCCTTTCGAAAGATGTTCACTTCATCAAGGAATTCAAAAGGAAGAAAATAAACCCCCTTGCGAGGGGAAGGTAAAGGCTGCTCCCACCTTAGAGGAAAGTTCTCAAGTTCTTTCTTTGCAAAACCATGACAAAGGAAACATGTTCCATTAGGTCCAAGTCGAGAATGTGATTTTTTGAAAAGACTTGCAAAGATTCTTGAGAAAAGATCCATTGGCAACGAATGCATTTTCTGAAAATCAAAGTACCATAGGAATGGTGTTGTCACACATGAAAGGGACAACTCAAACAAAGAAGAGATAAAGACAAGAAAAGAGCGAAAGAGAAATCATCACAAACAAATGACACAGGGGTGATCTGATATTTTAGGGTCAGAGCTGCTCATAAATATATATAAGTATAATAATAGTATATAAATGAACTATCATCAACCCCCTACTATATCAAACCATGTGAAGAATGTACGAGAAGACAAAGTGAAAATAAAAAATTGGGTCAGCATGGAAGGGAATCCTAAATGCCCCCAACACTTAGAGGAAGGTTTACGACACAAAAATCACTCATGTATCCAACCACCAATAAGGGTGACAAGGGTCATCTAGGAACACATAACAAAATCATGGGGGATCACATCCCAACACACACATCTAACCTAAAGATAAAGAAGAGGCATCCTCCTAACACTAATTGACCAAGAGGTCATTCATCTTCCAATCTAGATCATCCTAAGGGGAAGGCAGACAAGCTTGCAGTGGTGAAATGTTAAGAGGAGAAGCTTCTGAACCTCCCACAATAAGGGCTAAGGAAGAAGGCCCTACGAGGTCTTCTCCACTAGGCTCTTGTGGAGCTACAATCAACAATTTTGTGAAGATTGTTGACAATCGTAAAACTTCATCTAGAGAGTTAAGCATGCACTTTACTAGAGTGCCATGTTGTACCATAGCAGACGAAGAAGGTTGTGCTCGAAGTTCACTACTTGGCTCACCGAATGACTCAGGAGTGATGACAAACTCAGGGGAAGCCAAAATTGGTTTAGTAACTAAGACAAAATAAGCCAATGCGGGACCACCCTTCGAAGAAGATGGGCTCCTCTTATGCCCTCCATTGCTGGAAGGGCCATCATCTACCTTCTGCTTTGTCAGGGGATGTGAACTCCCCATAGATGAGGCAAGAGGCATGGAGGAGGAGGAGGAGAAAAATGTGGTAGATACCATCAAAGTATTCAACATATCCATGAGTTTAGAAAACAACGAGATGTCTGGAAGGGACATCAATAGGGGCGCCTCCAACGAAGGAGCGATAAACACCTACACCTTTTTTGGGTCAGGTGCACTCGTACTCATAGTAGGAGCCAGAAGTGAGACTCAATTCAGTTGAACGGAAGTAGAGAAGAGGAGAGAGGAGGATGCATCAGGAGGCCCTAAAGTAGGGGTAGTTGACTCCTCTTCCATTTTTATGCAAAGCGGCTTGCTAAATTGCAAGGGCCTTTTTCTGACATTTGCGCTCACGCGCAAGGCAGTTTCTATGACTCTTCGAGGTAGAGATCGAAAGTTGTGAAGGGATGGAAGGCTCCTGCTTAGCCATGGGAGTGTCCACCGTAGCTATTTTTAGCAGAGGGATAGGCTCTTAAATAGGAGCATAAGGAAAAAATTGAGAAACAACAAGGGGAGTTGGCTTTAGTGCCTAGGCAGTAGGTCTCTTCTTGTTTACTGCTTTGGGAGTAGAAGCAGTGGGAGGCCACAAAGGCTGAGACATAGAGGATTCCCCATGGGGACCCTTTCTTCTACCATGCAAGTATTACCAAGGTCTTGGCGATTTAGTAGGGAGATCTGATATCCTAATCTTGGGTTTTCACCAAGACGAGATCATCAGACTCAACGGGTAAAAGCCAGGCATATTCATCCAAACTCTTCTCTAGAAAGAGGAGTAGGAGAGCCATCACGAGGACAGGTTACTTCTCTTTTTGAATTCAAGAAGAGGAGGCAACTGGCTGCTACGCTACCAAAAGGGTCAATTTTGGTTGTCCCTTACCCTCGATATTATACTTCACACAATTCTTGTAAAGTAGGTCCATTCTTGGGGGGAGCGGACTGACTGGGGTGGGCCAAAAATGATCCAACAAGTAGCCCCTACGGGATACCAATGACTGGTATCTAGTGTCATGCACTACATGCACAACACCTTCATGGGAGAATTTCGAACACTTATGAATGACATAGGCGATTCCATTCATGGAAGCTAGCCAAGGTATGCCTAACTTCATCCTAAATAGATCCGACTCTAGAATAACATTGAAGACTGTGTCTACAACCCTAAGTCCAACTAGGAAAGATAGAGTTATTGAGCCATATGGATTTATACAAAGACCATTATGTGTAGGGACAATAGATTTCATTTCTTCATGCTCCTTTCTATGCAATGAATGAAGCCATAACGTCTCTTCTATAATAACATTCACTTGACTCGTAGGGTTGACTAAGACCCCCATGACAATGTTACCATTGAGGTGAGTAGGAATGTAGAGGGGAGAGGGTTTGTTGTTCAAGGGAAAATCCTGCGACGTGAATGTCATGTCCGAAAAATCGATCATAGGCTACACGGTAGGAGTAACCGTGACCATGTTAACATACACCTCGGGCCGAGTGGTAGAATCAGAGGGATTGATAATCATGTTGGAAAAATGTGATAGAAATGGGTCCATGTATATTTGCAACTCACTATTCACTTTTGCCACTGATTTTTTTGCATTTTTTTTACTTCCATCAAGACAAATAGTACCATCCTCAATGCAGTCTTGTATCTCTTGACACAGGTGCATACAACGTTTGGTATCATGTTTGTTAACTCGATGGTACTGACAAAAGGTATTCACATCGTACCAACTAGGGTAAGGTTCCTTGAGAGGTTTAGGGTTCTCCAAGGTTATGATCTTATCCTTTAACAACTTTTGCAAGATGGAAGAATAAGATTCTGCTAACTTTGTGAAATTTCTGTTGCGTGTGAGGCCATTATAATTCATAGTGGTTACTACATTCATGATAGCCTTACTCTTTCTAGAGATCAATACAATGGAATTCCCTTCTAAATGGGAGTGCGAGGAGGATCCTTCAAATTAAACTACCATTTGTTGATATTCTCGTAATGCAACACACATGTGCGAAAGAAGGGTATTTCATAAGGGAAAACTTCTCCTGCCAAGGTCTCTGCAAGTCCCCTATGAACACCTCCTAGATGTCAGAATCAGGAAGTAGGTACAAGATTTGCAAGAAGAGTGTTTAGTACCGTGCTATGAAATCAGTAATCTTCTCATTATCCGCTTGTTTGCATCAGACAAGATCCAAAAAGGTCATCTTCGGTCTGATGTTGGCTTGGAACTGTTAGAGAAATTGATTTACAAGTTGATCAAATGAGAAGATAGAATTGTTTGGTAAGGAACAGTACCATTCGAGCATTGTGTCCTTAAGAGATCAAGGGAATAAATTTTCCATGAATGCATCGTGATGGAAAAAGTCCATGCATAGGGCATTAAAGGAGGAAACATGCATTTACGGGTCCCCTTTACCCCCATATTTTTTCAATTTGGGAATCTCCATTCCTTGGGGGAAGGGAGTGTTTAGGATTGCTACCGATAACAGACTGTGTCAGAAGAAGGGTTGAAAGATAGGTTGGGCAGAGGCTTGGGAGAGACTTGCCAACTGTCTTTGCATCTTACCCATATTTTGAAGAAGAGTATTCAGAATAGGGTCTTGGGATGACAAAGGTCCAGTGGAACCTCCTATAGAACCACCACCAGAGCCACCTCCAGAACAACCAATGGGGCCACCATTGGGACCACTATCGGAGCCACCACCACCAATAGGGCCTCCACCGGAGCCACCTCTACTTCCAAAGCCACCACCATGGCCTCCATTGAACCACCTCTTCCAACGCCACTTCTGTTGTCAAAGCCACCACCACTACCAAAGCCTCCACCACTCAACTCACCAAAACCTCCACCACTAGAGGTGACAAGAGGGGTGAAACTAAAACCTAAGGGTATTATGTTCACTTTGATAGTTTTGGATCTCTCAGAGGAAAATGGGATGTTGATCGATGGGATTGTGTCGGCCATGTACACAGATGTGGGAGGCATTGACATTCCTAACTGTCTCTCATGTTCTTTGAGAGAAACCAAAAGTGACCTTCATCCTCTCCATCGAAAGGTGTTGCACACTTCTCCTAACAATGTACCCAGAAGTTGTGGACTGGGTTGTGATGCTCATAAACCTTCACAACACTCAAGCTTACAATGATCACAAGGTACAAGGGAAAAGTCTCAACATCAACGAATAGGTGGACATTGATTCACGTCGGGTTCACCAAAAAATATAAGAGAGGGGGACCAACCACATCAAGGCTCTAGGTCATGGAGAGCCGAGAGCAGAGGGTTTCCCTAACTTACCTCACTCTAAAAGGTGTTTTATGACAAGAATCAAGAATGATGAGGACTATAATGTACTTCAATCACTTTGCAAATCTCGAACTTAGGTTTGAGCTAGGCGAGCTGGTTTGTGGAGTCGGTATGGTTCCTTAGATAACTCTTTGTCTGAGGATGGTAGTGCAGTTCTGGGATGACAACATGGCACGCTGGTTTCTCTTGAGCATGCTGGCGTCCGTACGGTCAAAAAATAGTGAACACAACACAAACTTCCTAAAAAACTAACTAATACCCTAGTTGACTAATCTAGATGGTAAAAATAGAATGAGGAAGTGTTGGAAATAAAGACTAAAGTGATAAAGAAAATAGACAAGAACTAGGGTGATGAAGATAATCTCACAAAAGTGTTTGTTCGCTAGCTAGCTCCACGCGTACTCTCAACTACACACAAGCAAGAAGGGGAAAATTTTTGGGGCTATATAGGGGTTTGCCTCAATTAGACCCCTATTTTGGTGTTTCCACCTTCATGGACAACCAAATAGCAATGAGATAGAAATATGCTATAAAGAGGTAAAGAAATTAGAAGTTGCAATAAACACTACAAAATAGTAAAGTGCTACTCAACCAAATCACAAAAGAGGAGCAAAACGTTACCACCTCCACCCAAAATCTCACTAGCCAATGGAGGAGAAGATGGACTTGAAAAGGTCACCATAACCGCAACTGTGATGAAGCGAGGTCTTGCAAGACTCCAAGCCCGCGTTGTTATGGCTTGCTTCGCATTTTCTATGTGGAGTTGATGGAGTGTTGCTGCTGCAATGGAGTGTTGAAGTGTTGCTTGGGAGTAAAGAGAATTCCAATCTGTTGCTTAGAGAATGAAAATGAGATTTTGAAGAGATCAAGAAAATTGCTAGAGGATTAAATGGGATGAAGATGGATGAATTTGAAGGAGAAGAGGGGAGAATCTGCCATTTTTGGGGTCGTTTAGTCGAAGAGGGACGTTACAAATCGTTCCCAATTGGAAGTGTAACGCCTCTTCCAACTTCAGACGCATGAATCCGTCAGGGATGACAGTGCGCCATGCAAACGTTTGCACATCGTACGTGTGTCCCCGACAGAAATTCTCTCACTGACACAATAGATAGATGCCAAGTGGAAGGAAGGCAGTTGGGTGATGTGGAGTTTCACCTTTGGATTTGATTTGAGGATGTGTAAAAGGGGAATATGTGTAAGGGGTGCAAATTCGCTCCTATACAGATTGATATAAAATTTTATACTTAAAGCACATTACATGCCTTGTTAATACAAGAATAGAAAACATGTATGTAGATATCTTCTCTCATTTCACAAGGAATTGTAAAAAAAACTAAAAAAGTAGAGTTGAATATTAGAATTCTAAATCATAAATTATTAAAGGGGAATTATCATTATTATTATATCATGAATCTATTTAATTCCTCCTTTGGTTGATCATCTCCTAGTTTATTTTTTCCTCTTTCCATTATTGGAATGCATATAACCTTAGTTTCCTTATCCCATTGTTTAGAATCCTTGTTATAGAATCGTGGTACAAATCTAAAACTTCTTCATTTTCCTATTGTCTAAATATTTCTTGTGATCCTCATTACATCTTGTTTGAACTCTATAAATATATTTATCTCTTTTCAATCTATTAGTTTAAGTTATACAAAAATAGTGTTAATGTTAATATAATTTATGTCCTAATAGGATGCCTTAAGGGGATCAAATAATTCAAAGTGCATGTCTCATGTTCAACCACAATTAATATAATTAAGTATTAGAATTTAGGATGACTCATCATAACAATCATAAAATTTGTTTCCCTAAAAACTTGGTAGTGATTAATATAAAATTTGGTACTTAAAACACATTACATGCCTTGTTAATACAAGAATAGAAAACATGTATCTCTATCTTCTCTCACTTCACAAGGAATTGTAAAAAAAATTAAAAAATAATAAATTAAAAACTTGCGTGTCCATATAATTTGACCAATCTACATACATGCATTCATATATATATATATATATATGTATGTATATAATTAAATAAAAGCATTACAAAATAGTAATAAAGTGAAATAAATGAATTAAATTGAATTAAATTACCTTCTTGTACAAGTTCTGAAACACAGTCATAGTCATCCATGCAAACACTTGATCATTGTCTTCAATTATTGTTTCATATTGATTGTGTGCTTGTGCAATTGTCAATGATCTTTGCTTCCACTCTTCAACCCATTTTGTATTCTTGCATGCTTCCTAATCTCTTGAAATAAAAAATTGACAAAAAAAATGCAAGTTCCCTTTTCCAAATAGTCCATGCGCTTGCATTCAAATGCTTAAATGAATGCCATTTAGTAGATCCATTGATTGTCTCGCAATCAAGTCTAGGTAGAATGTTCTCTTCTTCAACCAACCAAAAGAATTGATGAACTGTAGAGTACTTTATTGATCCTATAGATAATTTTGTATTTCACCAATCCACAATCCCATGTGCATCTTAAATTTTATTGCATCCTCAAATTACAATTGCTCTCTAGCAAGAATTCTTTTAACACACACACCAACTCCATCATGTTTTCCTTTACCATGTCCAACTTCAAAAAAACTCCGCATATGTTGGACATTATGTTCTTTGTGAACCCTACTTAACAAATAGAACATTCAAGCATTCTTGAACCGTCCCATAAAATTATCTGACCATATGAGATGTTCTATCATCTGGATTCCTCTTTCTCTTGAATTTGTATAAAATATATTGAAACAGTATTGAATAAACTACGATGAGTGTAACCAGTTGTCACTCAAATAGAAATGATACTCCCTCAAAAAAATTCTATCATCCTTTGTGCTATCATCTATATGTCTATATATAATATGAACAAACATAGCCATTTGCACTGAATTGTAATATTGTGATTGGATTTCCTCTTGCGGAGAAAGAGTATAGTTTTTCCAACATCAACCACTGATAGTATAGTTCCAACTGGAAATGTGTTTCTACTATGCAAAATTTTCCATCAAACCATTGAGCATGTTGAGAGTGCTTGACATATTTTGGTACAATCTTACTCTTAAATTTTGATATTAATGCATGTACACTAATTTTTTGTGTAATTAAATCACAACGCTTTCCAATTTTTCCATCTTCCAAAGAATACTCAACATTCTTAAATCTTTTAACATCCACTAATTTTTGTCCAAAATCACTTTCAACACTTTCATGCATACAAAATCTTAATGAAAGATTGCCACAACTAGTGCATTGTCCAAAATACATGAACTTAAATAAAACAATTTCCCATTAGATCTTTTACAAAACAAACCTGCTGTAAACTCCTTGATTGTTTCCGGTGGCATATTAATACCACATTCCTACATAATCATGTTAGTATGTAAAATACAATTTATATATCGAAAAATATCATAATAATAACGAAATTGCACATGCATTTTACAACAACAAGAGATTTGTTGCTTATTAATTTTCACATACCAAGGTTTACATTTTTCAAAATATCTTTGAACTATTCTAATATTACTAGGTAACACTGAATCATCACAAAATTTTCTATAAAATTCGGTTTGAGTTGTGTCTAATAGGTGTTTTGGATGAGGATAAATTTTGGACCCCACTCTTAATTTCAAAACATCTCTAGAATTAGATGATACCCTAGTATTATCATGCCAATATTTTTCAACCAAATATTTGATTTGATTATTCAATTTCATGTTAGACCTTGGGATTCAACCACTAAAACTCCAACATTGGTTGATTGGATCATTTTCAATACTCCTCTTCTCTTTGCCACTTTTACCAATGTTTTAGGATGTAATTTTAGAATTTCACTAATATTGCTTAACATTCTTTTATTCAAAGTTGTTTTATTAACTATAACAGTTTTTATAGCTCATCGTGTCACATTCTTATCTTTATATCAACTATACTTTCCAATAGACTCAATGGCACTAGCAACAATACATATAGCATGTTTAAGTGATTCATCTTTTCTTCTTGGTTTAACAAAAATGCCTAAATTTTTTATTAATTTTCTCATTTTCTATATTCTCATCAATTGCATCATGAGTTGACATTGAAATGATAGTTTTTTATGATAAAAAATTGTTTGTACAATCTATTGGCATGTGTTCTTATTTTTTTCCAAGAAATCTTATCAGGTAGATTATCCAAAACAATAAGTTTCAATTTTTAAAAATCCTCCATTCCATTCCTTCCTTTCCATTCCTTTCCTCCATTTCCATTCCTTCATTCCATTCCATTCCATTTATTTCTTTCTTTCATCCATTTTCATTTTCATTTTCAACAACAAAATGATTTTCATTTTCATTTTCAATAACAAAATGATTTTCATTTTCATTTTCATTTTCAACAACAAAAATTCTAAATTCATTATCTCTACAAATATTATTGATCTCAACATCATTAAATCCATCTTGTTTTAAACTTCTACAATCAAAGTTTCCATATCATTCAAAGGTGGATTTGAAGACGTACTTGGATTTGTGCCTATTATCACATTCTCCATAGCATTGAAAGGTGGATTTGAAGACATACTACCAATTGGTTTGTATAATTATATTATTTTCTACATTCATCTCTTACAAATTTGCATCATCTACATCCATGGTCTCTTCAATGTTTTTATCTTCAATAGTTGTGGAGCTGGATGCTCCAACATTATTCATTGATTGAATCCTCATTTTTCTATCTCTTTGTCTTTTTTCCTCCTTCTCTCTCTTTGCTTGAATTCATTTAGGGGTCAATACCTTCCTCTCTTTCCTCTTATTACAATATTATGATCCCATGATTAAAAAATTCTAAAGTACAAATGAATGTCAATAGTGAAAGTATTCCTTCTTTGTTCCTCCAAATGAGTAGAAAATGAACACAATTCCACTCCAAAAATTTCATAATTATGCCTCCTTTCAAAATTCAAATCAAATTGCAAGTTCAAGATCATATAGAAGACAAAATTTGATATAGAAAATGGGTGAAGTTGTTGTCGGCCGTACACTGTCAAGTTGCATAATTGATAGTAATTTTTTTAGCAATAAAAATTAAAAAAAAGGTAAAAAATGGAATGGGATCCCATTTTATAATCTGGATCTCATAGCAAATGAGATCCTGTTTCATTTTTCAACGTTTAAAATAATAAATAAAGTAAATGAGATCCCATTTAGGAATCAGGGTCCCATTTCCTAAATCGAGATCCCTTTTTTTAAAATTTGAATTTTTGGTCGGGTTTTTACTTTTTTTTCCGGTTTGAGAAAAGGCTTGTGGACTTGAACCTAAGCTTTGGATCTGGTTTGACTTGCAACTTGAAGGTCATGTCAATGTCACAAGAAAAGAGTGACTTCAGACATATGTTTGAAGACCTTTTTTGCATTTTCTTTGATGAAATTAAAACCCATTATAGATGAGACTGTGTAGATTCCAAATATGTAATTTTCTTACAATTGGATTATTTTTTATATTTTTCAAATATTTTTTTATGAAACTAGTCCATAAACTTGAAATATCAAGGATTTTTAGTATTTTAATAACTTTTTATTAAAATATTTTTTTGAAAAACGAATTATACGTAGGCGATCTTTAGAAAATTATTTTCAATTTGAAAAAAAATAAAAATAAATTATAAGTTTAGGTCATCTCAAATTTTCAAAACAACAAATATGGCCAATAAAAAATTAACAAAAAAAATATTCAAAAAAATTACAAAAAATATCATGAGCATTCTTCAGTGTGTAGGAAATACCCTACTAAGATTAGTTGAGTCCAAAGATAACTATAATCCTATCCACTCATAATAATTGATCCATACATGGAACATTCTAATCATAAGTCCTACATATAGCATATATTGACACTTTATGGCCTTAGGTGTTGGAACAAGGATTTAGGAATCATGGACCTGAGAATGAATAGAGTGTATGAAGTCATATTTTTTTCATTCCATTTCATTGTAGTTTCAACATATTTTAAACTTTTTTGAATAAAATTTTCTAGAATTATCTATTCTTAGAGTCTTGATCTTCGTTTTTAGATTAGCTCTCAACAAGATCCTTAAACTCTTTGATCTTACATGATACTTTAAACTTATGATTAAGAAACAATGCCCATATTTTCCTAGAGAAATAATAAATAATAGATACATAATACAAGGATTTTCGTAAGGAAGGAACTAAACATGTCCAAATACATCAATACGAACTAAATGCAAAATCCCTTAACATAATTTTATTTCCCATAGATACAATGTTCACAATTTTTTTCTAAAGAATGCTTTATATTTCATTTTACCATTTATATAGATTTCAAGGTAATTACACATTTCTCATGAAGTGGCCCATCTTATCATGCCACAAAGTTGTCTTCTTGACAAGAATATTATGGTATTCTAAAATAGGAACCTTAGAACTATTATATTTAATAAATGTGATATCATCAAGTCTAAATAAGGTTCCAACATAAATCCTCTTTATCAATAGCATGAATCCATTAACCATCTTACATCCTTCCTTGCTAGATAAAAAAATTCACACTCAAATCCTACAATTTACTTATAGAGATTAGGGTCCTCACCAAATCAAGAATGTGCAACACATGAGAAAGTTTTTTCCAATCTTCCATCATTAAACATGAGCTTGCAATTTTCACAAAAACTAATCTTAAGAAATGAGATTATCTCCAAATAATATATTTATCTACAAGTAACTATTCCATTTACTTATATTTGAAGTTAGTTACACCTTTCTCACTAAGTTTCCCATGTGTTCATGCCCACAATATTGTATTCTAGACAAGAATATTATGTTATTATAAATATAAACCTTATAACTATTACATTTAATAAATGTGCTAGCATTGAGTCTAAATATGGTTCCAACACATATCTCCTTTTCCAATGTCATGGATCCCTTTACCATATTAAAACATTCCTTGATAAATGAAACATGCACACTTAAATGATTTAGTTTACTTATAGATATTAGGGTCCTCACCGAACCAAGAATGTGTAACACATCACAAAGGTTTTTCAATATTACATCATCGAACATGAGCTTGACCTTTCCACAAAAAAAAATATTAATAAATAGATTATATCCCAAAAATAGTTTTACTCCATTGTAGTTCTCATAATGTGTAAATCACCCCTTCTTATAATTTATGTGGTATGAAGCACTAGAATCAATAAATCATGAATTATCACATGCATGTGTAACTACTAATAACACATCTCCAAATTGATCATCAAAGATATTTGAGTTCAAATCATCATTATATTATTTCTTAATCTTGTTCTCCTTTCATTATATGTGTATATACCATTCTTTCTATTATTCCAACATTTCATTATTGATTTACTAAGTAATTTATATTTTTCCATAGATTTGGATCTCTAATCTCCTTTCTTGTTCTTTCTCATTTCCTTTGACCAAATTTTAAGGACAAAATCATCCTTGATGGATTATTGTTTTGGCCTCATTTATTCTAATAATGAGGCACCAACCACCTCATAAAGCTTTAAATTTAAGATAACACTACTAATCTTCATAATCAAGTTGTCTCATTAATATGAAAAATAATAGAGCAAGTTGATGCACTAGTCTTCCTTATCTATATTCACACTCATAGAATCCAACGAAATTAACATAATATTTTAGACATTTAGGTTCTTTTTCATAGGATCTATATCATTCATGCTCATAGAATAAAAATCCTTTCATAGAAAAGTATTGTTCATAGGAAACTTTGTTTAATACAAGTTTGCTAACTTCATCTAGAAGTGAGAAGTGAACTAGGTTTCATGGCTTTCAATCAATTTCTATCCAATATTTTATAGATGTTCTAGAGGGTTTCTAACTATAAATAATAGGTCAAATATCTCTATACAAAATAAGGTCTTCCACCTTGGGATTTCAAAGCTCAAATTTAGTATCATTAAACTACTCAATATCTATTTGATTTGTGTCATCCATTATATACCTAGAAAGTAATACCACAATTAAAAAAATCCTACTCAAATAAGGATTAATACAATAACATATCCTTTCATAGATCTAGATCTATCTTTGGTACCAAATGAAATGAAACTAGACTAAGTTCACACTAATCCTATGAGAGAAACAATGCAATAAAGTACATATATATACAAATTTTAGAAAAGTAAAATCAAGAGATAATTCAAGATAAATAATAGGAAAACCTTTTTATGAAAACAATAAAACTCCAAAGAGCACTTATTCTTTTAATATTAATACTAGGATTATAATAAAATGTAAAGTTTTAATGCTCTAAATAGAAGATACAAGATATCTTCAATTGTATCTTCTAGAGTCAATCCAGTAACTTAATCATACAATAAGATGCTTCCTCCAAATTTTATTTATAGGAACATAAAAATAGGTAAGAAATATATGTGGTATTATAAAATAATGGACATAAACCATGGGGTGATTAACCACCTTGAAAAGGGCTAAAAATTTCTCAAGGTTACTTTTGTGACTAAGATTGCACCCTAGCTAAGTGAGAAACTTAGCTATCACGTGAAACATGGGATCATCTTCAAGGTGTGGATAGTTTATAGTGAAGATGAACCTCAAAAGAGGGTGTGTTCCCTTGATAAACCTCCTATATACCACTAATTTGATAAGAAATAGAGATAGAAGAACTAAAACTAAAAAGATTAATCCTAGGAGGTGATGCACAAAACTTTATAAGATCTATACTTGCTATTCCAACTCATAATTTCTCTCAAGAAAAGGTTTTAATCTATGCACAACTCAATTTTCAACAAGCTCACACAATAGTGTTTCATAGGAAGGTTATATTTCACATTTTTGAAGGAAAACTAAGTGTTTTCATAACTACAACTAATGAAAGTATTCACACAACCTATGAACTATATGAGTTTTGTTTATTTTGTATAGAAATGTTTTCAAATGAGACACAATTCAAGGATTTTATATTGATAATCATAAAAATCAGATCAATCATTTGCAATAATATCTAACACATAAATTTGAGAAGGAAAAATATTGCTTTTTTTAAAAAAAATAGGAGCTTTTTTAATACAAATCTGAAAAATACTTCAAAATACATGAAATTATTGTTTTATATTGGATCTCTCTCAAAAATGAGTTATAATCTTCTTTTTCTTTCTTAGAGAAAAAATAAGAATAGAAAGAAATAACTCAAAAAAACTTGGGCACCTAGTTTTGATCAAAAACCACCTCCTTCATAATTGAACTTGTCTTCAAATAAGAGGTTGAGTCTACATGCTTGAACTAGGAATTTGGGTGTGGAAATCCCTCTTGAAATACTTAAAAATCATGCAAAAATTGGTGGAGGTTAGTTGACCTTGACTTCTTGAATTTATCCCCATTGCATGCTCCTTGAAATTTTCTCCAACTAATCATGATAACTGAACTTCAACAAGTCTTCAAAACATGCTTGATGTTGATTTTGTATGAAGTTTAGGAGTATTGAGCATGAAAAGTGAAAAATACTTCTTCTTAGGGCTCAAAACTACCCCTAACTTTTTGCTTATTCCTTTAAATCTCACTCAAATCAAGTCTTATCCATGTAGGTTCCTTAACATGCCTAAAATTGATTGTAAGTGCTTCTAAACCAAACCTTTTTAGCCTTAATTTATTAATGCTCTTGCATGATGATAGGACATGTGTTGGAGTTACTTGAAGATGGCTAAAATCCTTACGATGGCAATGTATGATAAAGTTTAGGCGATTAAATGATGCATTGTTTCATCTATTATGAATCTCTCATCTTCACATCTCAACTATGATGAAGGCTTTCATGCAAGAATTTTCTATGTTTCCCTTTACCTTACAGGTCTAAAATTATCCTTATCTTGATGCTTTGGCATGATCATGTTGAAACAAGCCTAAAATATCTCTCATAGATTATCATGGCATATTCACATGCTTTCTTCATGGTGATATAGACCTATGGACTATTCCTTGTTTGTATTTTCCTTCTCAAAATAGTTTTGAGTTACCCATGGATTGTTATTCATTTGTTTTGGCACTATTCATTACCTTTTGAGAGACCCCTTGATTCTCTATCACTATCTTTTCACTGCTTCCCCTTATCAATACACATTTAATAATAGTAGGTCTTCATGATAGAGAATAATTTAATGAAATCTCTTTCTTGAATGCTCATGATACATACTAGCTCTTTCATTTTTTGCATAGACTCCTCGAGGATTTCATATTTTTATTGATTCTTAAAAGGTATTTATGGATGTCTTTTGTGTTTCAAGATCACTGCCCTCGATTTTCTTAGTATCTTGTGCCTTCAAGACTATCCTCATTAATATGACTATCAAATCTTAATCTTTCATTATCTTTTCATTGATTTCCCTAGGTTTTCTCTTCATGGGCCATGAAATTACTTGCTTGTAAACTTTTATCCTTTATCATTATTGCCTTTGAAGATTATCCTTATCTTTTGGAACCTTATTATGACTGTCTTATATGTTTTAGGATGACTACCCTCTATCAACTTGTTGCCGTATTCTTCTCTTCATACGAATATTCAAACTCTTTGATATGATTGTCTTTCAAAGTCCTTGTTCCATGGTTGTCCTTTGGTAGCCTCATCTTGACTATCTTTCTTGTATCTTTGCTCTTGATTGTCACAACTTGAAAACCTTGCTCTTAACTTCCTTTATTCATATTCATGGTGACTGTCATCTTGGTGACTCCTAAATCCATCCTTCAATAGTTGTCCTCATTTCTTCTTGACTATCTTTTTGAAACCTCCTATTGACTATCCTTCACATAACCTTGTTCTTGACTATCACAAACTTATTTCTAACATGACTATCCTCATATCCTTTTATTTTCTCTTTGATAATGAGCATTATCTTGGAGGTTTGAGATCTACAAGATACTGACCACTTGTTTCCCTCGATCTTGCCTTATGGTCATGGTATATATTTTGTATTAACCCTTATTTAAGGTATGCCATCTTATATGGATCTATCTATAGATACCTATCATGCATTCATGACTCTGCCCCTTTAATGGACTATTGACTGCACTATCTTCTACATTTCAAGATGACTATCATGTTTTATCCTTCATACCACTATTCTTTCTTGAAATGACTGTCCTATGTCAATTACAAAACCTTGTTCACTACCCTTTCATTTTTCTTGCGCAACTCACTAAACCCTTGGTCTATGTGTGTTTCCTATGGATTCTCCTTTATATAAGGTCTCCTTCTCTTAATAGTCTTGTCACTTAGTTGGATGTGCTTTTGATGAGATATTTACTGTCCTTTGAACATATTTCATGGTTACTATGTTTGAAACCTTCATTATAATGCATGTTCACCTTGAATATTTACTCATCAATGGCTAGGGTTTAGGAAAAGGTTTATAATAGGGCAATTTTGAGCTTTCATGGCAACATTTTAGCTTGATTTGAGATAAGATTGTCAGAGTTTACTTCTCTTTTGTTATGGAACAATGATGATTTAATCTTATTCCTTTTGGAGCCTTTGGACACCATCAGATCATATAACATGCCTCTTGCTTATATTCAAACCCTTTGTGAGGGTTTCATGAATGCCTCTATCATATTTATGTCTTTTTCCTTTGAAAACTTTAAAACCTACTTCTACATATTCCTTTCTAGATGCAGTAAAAGGATGATGGGAATCTTAAACATCTTACAATAAAAACTATATGCATCTCATTTTGACAGTGAAGATGAAATATTTGTTTTACATATAACAACCTGCTTCTTTATCACCATGTTTCTAATGTACATATCTTTGCATACACCTACATAACTAAAGAAAACTGATGTTCAAAGACCTCATCATCACTTCCACTCTTTGTCTTTCAACTTGTACGTTAATTCCCACATACACATCCTTGCAATTAAATCTCCATCACACTTAGAACTAAAGATAATGAACAAAAAATTAATTTCATGCATTTCTCATTTGACGAAACCTAGTCACAAAGTTGTTGCAACCAATACAATCTCTTTGTATCCTTTTTCACGCCTTCTTCTTCACTCTTGGATGTCATGGTAGCTTTGAAGAAATAAAATATCTCCAAAATGATAACCCTAAGATTCTTGACCACAACCTAATAAAACTTAGACTTTACTTCAAACTTTACTCCCTTTTGGTGGGCATGGAATTGGAAATCTTAAGATATGTTTTAGAGCCCCTTTTTTTTACTTGAGTTACAACCAAGGAATTCTTTGAAAATCTTCCTTATAATACTAAGACCTAAAAAAAAGAAAATAAACATTAAGCCAATCGTTTAATGACCTACTAAGGATTATAGAAAAATAGGAAACAATTACTACTCTCAAACCCCTACATTGGAGGTTCTTTGAATACCCCCTATTGAAACAATTTCAAAAATCCTAATAAATTTAGATGATTTTATAATCCATTACTATTGTAAACCATGAAAAATATACAACAAATTCCTAGCATTACAATTCCTCTTCAATTTTAAAGCACTTCTAATTTCATTCATTAAAAATATATCATCATCAATATTGTCATAGTGTAGTAATAAGAACAATTTAACATGTGAATATGTAGCATTAGTACCATCAAAACCATTAAGAATTACTTCCTTAATAAGATTAACAATATCATTGTGCAAGGTATCACAAAGAAATGAATTATCAATACCATCCATGGAATTTGTGTGACATGCTAAAGAAATAACATCCTAATTCAAAAGATATCATGCACATAGAATAATATGAATTATGCACACCAATATCCCTAGTCTCCTTGTAAGATGAAAAATAAAAAGCACATATATTTAATTAGATAAAACTAGATGATGTGATGTAGGCATAATACCATCACTACACATAACACCATTATGAGTAGTCAATAGAGTTGTAACATCATCACATAAATAATCATTCTCAGAAATATCACATGAATATAGGGTGATCTTGTAATGCATAATGAGATATGAAGAAAATGTGGCTAGAAGGGTGGAAAATGCATCCATAATAAAAATCGAACAAATAAAGTGTATAAGGATGGGTCCAAAGCCTAACCAATGTAAATCAAATATTAAATTAAAGATGAATAAGTTAGAAATATTAGATAGTGCCCTGAGGTAAACCTAAAGGGGTGAAGAAAATGTTGATTTTACAAAATGAAGAGGATAAAACATACCCTCTAATAATATCTAGGTAAATTGATTAAGTAAGCAATACATGCCATATTTAACCTAGGTAAATGAGTTGATACAAGATAAATAATTTAAACATGTACTAAAATTGATAGATGGAATGAGGTGATCAAATCTATGTGTAGTTAGGTAGTTAGGTAATATTCTGCTGTAACATGTGCATTGAGATATATCTTATGACTTTGATACTAGATCTATGTTAGTCATGTCCTATAAGATTGGGAAAATAATTATTTTGTATTATTTTTGAAATATGCATGAGAAAACTTGATCACATATTTGAACCTTATTGGTTGAGATGTTTAATTATGGTTGTAAGCAATCATATTATTTTGCTCTCAATATATAAATAACCTACAATTTTCATCCTTTTTATATAATACCCTAGCTCATTCAAATTTGATTAATTTTTGCTTAAGTAGGTAGGTAATGACTAGGTGAGGTTAAGCTATCTTGGTCCCATGATTAAATTTAATATTGGAAAATAGGATCATGTTCATTCTAGTGGCCCCAAATTAGCTTTAAGGTTGAATGGGTAGGCTTGACCTAGGATTGGGAACAAGAAGATTAAGGGTTTGATTTAAATCCTTGGGAAATAAGGAAGTAGGTTTAGATCATATTGAAGGGAAATTTAAATATTTGAACATGAATATGTTATTTGAGAACTGGGTTATTGAATTAAGGATAAAGGGTCAAAGTGAGTCCAAAATGGATTGGGAAAAGTGTCAAGGATATAATTTTACCTCTAAAAATATATATAAAGGTAAAAAGTTCTCTTTAAGTTTGGATACACTCCATAAGGGTGAAATAAAACTTGAGTTGCATAATTTATGTCTTGGAACATGACATGAGACATTTCTATGAACAACATCAAGAATATTGTTATTATATCTAGGGGTGATCCCATAATAGTGGTTTACAATTTTTGGCCAAACTGGACACTGAAATTATTATTTTTAACTAAATCTTCACATTCGGGCACCTATAGTGGCTAAACTGTGAAGAATTTGAAGATGGTGCAAACTAGAGTCTCATCAAATTTTGTCTGTAGATTCTAAAAATATTTTTTTCAAAATTTTTGGAATCAAATTGCACTTTTTTCCATCTCCCATGAAAATAGATTTTTTCAACATTTTAAAAGTGACACCGTGACTTGATAACTTTTTTCCATGAAAGATAAAATTCTAATTCTTTCAAATTTAGATTTGTAACTCTGATATCTAGTGCTTGCCACTTGATAGTTTTTATTGAATATTTTTGCTTAATCAAGTTTCAAAGTCAAACAAATTACAATTCACAATGCAACTGTATAACGCGTAACTTTTTGTATATGTCAAAATTTAATTTAATTTTTTGTTGGATCAAGGACTTCAATATCTGGTGCACTCCTATTTTTTAATTTTTTATAATCTTATTTTTCCACATGTGAAAAAAAGAAATTCATTTTCGATGAAAAACCTATGTTTAATAAAAAAAAAACAAATACATAACAAAACCAAAACATATTAAAATTATATTCATATGGATAGCTTGTTTTGAGGAATACCATAATCATTTGAAATAAATTTTAAATGAATTATTTGATCCCCCAAAATCTAAATCAAAAGTGATTTTTTATCAGCATTTTGATAGGTGTAAAGGAGACACATTTATAAGTATGGTTTAAAACTAGCGAGGTTCTATCCAAGGGGGTTTGATCTAAGGTGATTTGATTTAACCCCCTTCAATTGGAATCCTTAAAATGGAATTTTTAAGGCTTAAATCATTATATTTTCTAAACATATGTGATTTCAGCTAAAATTTGTTCCTCTTAGGAATTGTAAACCACTATTATGACAACACCCCTAGTCCTATTAATATGTTCCATTATAATATTATTATAATTTATTATAACAAGAGAGTTTTTAAAATATTGATGTATGTGTATTTTATTCAAAAAGAATTATGTGTAATAATAATTATAGTCTGGGAAAAAACATCAATGATGTCATAAATTAAAATTCAAACAACATTCCAATGTTTTTATTTAAGATTCACTTTGAAAAGAAAGGAAATAACTACAATATATAAAATATAGAATGCATAAGTTAGGTTGACAAATGTCCCATAGGAGTTGAGTTAACCATTGATCTGGTGCATTGAATCAACATGTGGACATTGGACTTTTAATATAACTCACTTGATGAGGGATTTGTGATACTTAATTGATGTCAATCAAAGAGTGAATGAGGTAGATGGGGCACAATATTCCCATCAACCAAGGAATTAAAATGTATGGTCTTATTTCATAATTTATATTTGCATCAGCAACCCCTTAAGTGAAACTTAGGGAAAAGTAAATTAGTCCTAGAAAAACAAGCCATATGAAGTATCTACATACTCTAAATGAACCCAACGGTACAAAGAGAATGTATCCCCCCAAAAAAGAAAAGGATAAAAACCATTAGAAAAAAATGTATCCCAAGGAGAGGAAAGATAATATCTTGAAATTAATACAAGATAAGGTCCATGTGTGCCTCCACATATAATAAAGTGATCTATCAAAATATATAATTCCCACTCAAGTGGATTTTAGGATGGAATAAAAATGAATATATATAGAAATTTCTCACGTGTATCATAGATGATGTTGAAATGTGGATAAAATTGATCAATAGGACCTAGTACTATGAGATTTAGAATAACTAAAATGTGTGAATGAACCTTGATGAAGGCATGAGATCTAAATTGATGTAAACTAGATGTGTGGATATATAAGAATGATAAGACATAGAAAGAATAAAACTTGATGTGAGTTGTCATTAAATATAAGATATGTTATTGATTATGTCATCAAGATCTAGAATGTGAGACTACAGACAAAATATATTGTCAAATAAGTACACATCTTGATGATCAAGAACAAAAGTGTGAAATTGCTAAAGAAAATCACTAGAAGACCATGATTAAGTGACTCTAAAATCTCTAATATAAGTAGAAGGTGGAATCATAGTGCCTGCCATGTGAGTATAATTCGTGTTCCATAGTATTCCCACATCAAATTCCAAAGTATAAAAAATTAGCAAAGCTATTGGTGATAGAGGTGTAGAAGAAGGAGAACTAAGAAAAGTTTTTTCTTATCAAAATATTCATAATCATTGTTGACATATTTTGTTTTAAAAATGGTCATTTTTTAAAACTAAGGAAATTTTTTATAAAATTTTAAAGCTTGTAATAGAAGAGATATAAGGCGATATAGAAAAAAAATTGCTGAAGTCTCGGTGCCAAAAGGAGAAAGAGAAAAGTTCCAATTTTGACTTCATGAAGACCTGCGTAGCAAGAAGAATCCCAAGATATTAGGGTTCTCTGGTGGTATCCAAGGAGTCTTCTATAGAGATTTTATCCTTTTACCCATGTTGTAAGGTAGAGTAGAGATAATACCACATTGCAAAGACCAAGTATAGGATATGGCACATTGAAAGAGTCTATGCAAATGAAACACCACATTATAGGGTTTTAGATAAAGTTTGGGCACATTGCAAGGCCATTGGAGGTTTTCTAGGAGTCCATTTTCAATCTACCCACGTTGAGAATTGCATCTTTATCTTCATGTTATGCCAGTTATTCCTTATTTTTCTTAAAGTTTTAAACTCTAGAGGTATTCGAGTTTATGAGAAGTATAGGTTTTGAAAGTTGCTTAAAATCTCTAAGGAAACAAACGTGTAATCTTGAAATGCATATATCTTGGTGTATGGTTGAGCCCATTCCAAAAGAGATGAATAAAAGTGCAAGATTATGGAAATATTGAAAGACCTTCAAAAGACATAGCAAATGATAGTAGAAAAATAAATAGACATTAACGAATGATAGTTATCTATGAAAGATGTGTTAGATTATATGATCAGATGTATAGCACATAAATTTAATTCAAAATTAGACAATAACACAACATATACCCTGGGAAAACCCTCCACTTGAGGGAGAAAAACCCAACAACAAATATATCTCTTATATATAAATAATGGCAACAATTCACTTTACAATGAGGCCAATCACAAGGCCAATATTCAATACCAATAATGGCAACAATAATAGATAACAATCTGCCATTCCTTAGACTCAAATTTGCACTAGGATGAATTCACAATCAACTCCTTGAACAAATTCACACTTGAGAGAAGGTGATAATCAAACTTTCTTGATGATACAATGGAGTGTAAATGATCTTCTATATATACATATTGATAGGGAGGTCGCACCTCTTCAAGAGCTAGGTTGGCCATCATAAGAAAATATAATTACAATTAATAAGTGCAAATACAAGGAAGGTTGGCCAAGATGGAAATTACAATGTTGCCAAGTGAAGCACCTCTTCACATTAATTATCACAAATAAATGAATAGTCGTTAGGCTATATGAATTTATGTATTCACACGAGGCTGGAAGAATGAGCCCGAAGCTACTATAACATCAACACTCCCTCTCAGCTAGGGAGAAATACTTCCAACTACATAAGTCATATCACCTCATCGTGATGTCAACGACAATGGTTACTCCCATATGTGGAAAGGAGAAATATCACCTCTTCGTGATATTAACCATCATGGCTACTCCCATGGATGGTAACTGTGTACAAGTGCTCATCACTTAACATGATGTTGTCACCTCATCGTGACATTCACCATGGCTCTCCCAAAGGGTGAAAACAAAAGTACAAGAAAAATCATCACAAAATCTCTCACATGATGTTGTCATGGAGTCACACACATGACATCCACCATGGCTCTCCCAGAGGGTGGAATCAAGGGATTTCACCTCAAATCTCTCTCAAAGAGAAATGCATTAACAAGGGCTTGCACCTCAAATCTCTCTCAAAGAGAAATGCATTAAAGAAGATCACTGATACTGAGACTCCTTCTCAGCTAAGGCTTCATTCTCCACCATACCAAGCTTGTCTTGAAAGTACACAAACTTTATCCTGGAGAGAGGCTTGGTGAGAATGTTTGTCGTCTGCTCATCAGTGTCTATATACCTCAACTGAATTGTTTTCCTCAATACCATATCTCTAATATAGTGATATTTGATCTCAACATGTTTAGTTTTGTCATGAAACATTGGATTGACATAAAGCTTCACACAACTTTGATTATCACAATGAATGATAGTCAGCTCCAATGATTGTCCAAACAATCCTACAAGGAGCTTCCAAAGCCACACTACTTCTCGAGCTGCCACACAAGTTGCAATATACTCAGCCTCTACAATGCTTAGTGCCACTGAAGTGTGCTTCCTGCTACACTAGGAGATCATCGCAGACCCCAAACTGAAACAACATTTGGAGGTGCTCTTCCAATCAGTGACACACCCTGCCCAATCGGAATCAGTATATCCATGCAACTTCAAGTCCACACCAGAAGAATATCTCAATCCATACCCAACTGTGCCACACAAGTATCTCAGGATATGCTTTGTTGCAACTATATGTATTTGCCTTGGTTCACACATGAACTAACTAAGTGCACTCACTGCATAGCAAATATCTCGTCTAGTATTGACTAGATACATCAATGATCCAATCAACTATCTGTACATAGTAGGATCCACTAGATTTGAACTAACTTCTACAAATTTGACTCCATGGATTCACAATCCATCAAATCTCTTTAGTATACTCCCCTTGACTCAGAATGATCTCATTAGGCCTCTGCCATACTTCTAAACCAAGGAAGAAATGCATGTACTTAAGATCCTTCATTTCAAATTCAAAATCCAACTCCTTCTTGAAATACAAGTTTGAATTAACATCATCCTTGGAGAAACCCAAGCTTATCAGGTTATTCTCATACCAAGCATGAGGAGCCTCATCTTCAATTACATCATTAAGGAATGCAGTCTTGACTCCCTTTGAAGTTCCAAGCTTTTGCAACAACCTTCTGACCTCCTCGTCCAAGATTGCCTACAACACTTGTCTTAGAGAAATGGTTTCCAGCATACACCTCTGGTACTAAAGACTTGCAAGAGTTCAAGACTGTCCTTCTTGACCTCATCCTAGATCACTCTATTCTGAATAGGTTTGCAAAGCTACCAATGTCAAATCTAGACAAATTATCTTGTGCAACTCTGTTCTCAACAGCTGAAGAGGTCTTCCAAGGAATTTATCATCGGCCTTGCAATGTTGCAACCTTCACTTCTTCTTAGTGAGTCACATAACTCCCTCTTGATCCTTGCCTCAAAGATTGCAAGAAGACTTCTAGAAGTGAACTCCCTCTAGCCACCAACTCAGACCCATGGCTGCAAGTTGTGACTCCATGCTTGATCATTTCTTTGGTCGGCATGACTTCCTCACAAGATGCCTGAAGCTCTTCCTTGTGCAATCTCTCATTACTTCCTTGCTCCTTGATCCGTCCTAGAATCATTTTAGAGAGAGATTACTAATAGTTTATAACTATCGAAAGAAATATCAATTCTAGAATCATACAAGGTTTACTATCTCAAGTTATAGCATGAACACATAAGAATTTTATGAACAATATTAAAAACATGAATAAAGAAATCCACAAATAAGTGAAATATGTAGCAAATATCAAAAGATTAGAATGAAGGGATGAAAAACTTATCTTTATTGAATTCTAATATAACTCTTTCTTCCATCTTTTACTCCTCTCGAGAGTGCTAAACTCAGCACAACAAAAGACAATTTGCACAACTATAAATTTCTTGAATGCATTATGCAGTTCGCATGAAGAACCAACCCTCTCCAAGAGTCAAGGCTCTATCACAATTCATGCATTAGAGAATGATATCGATGTGACCAACTAATCACCATCGAAATTGTAGTTCACTTTTTATTTTAGAGTCACACTCAGAAATCTTCACAACTAGCATGAAAAATAACTTGCAAAGAATAATTTGAATCTTCAAAGGATCTTATGCCAGTGAACACAATTCAAGAGAAACCATGATCTCTCTCTACTAATCACACATGATCCAAATAATTGATATAACTGAAATTCAGTCTAGAAAACAAATAATACAAGTATCTCTTTAAATATTTTGATGGTACACCATAGAGTTAGATCTGTGGTTGTGACTCATCTTTGCCACCTTCAGTGATGCCATCCTTGAATTTACACTTATCATAGGAGCCACATTTCAGGGTTTGCAGTGACCTATAGATCATCTTCAAACACAAATAATGACCAAGACACCAATGCTTACCATATCTCAAATTTTATGGTGAAATCAATAGTAAATATATATATTCTCCAAAAATTGATTTCTCATAGCCTTTTCACGAATAAGCAATTTCTACACAGCTGAAGCAAACTTATCCAAGCAAACCCGAACTTGTGCCCTGTTGGTGTCAATCCTAGGAGAGAATTACAAGAGTTCCCTCAAAGAATTCAAGGCTCACAACAAAGAACATGACTCCACTACTGAAATCGCACCCAAGTATATATTACACAATAGCATCATTGCTACTCATGTAATTATTGCAATCCCATATTCACACAGCCAACATTGAATCCTATGTTGCTATTCTAGTTTAGGTCCCTTTTTATCGTCCCCTCCAATTCCATATTGATTTGAGCTTAATTACACGAATTTATGAAAACAACAGCTTTTCAAAGTCCTTACGTGACTTCTTTCTTGACAGAAATATTATAGAGACCACAATATGAATCGTTGTAGAGCTCCCTTTGATATTCGGCTGAATAAATTAAGCGAAATCTACCCATAATCAATCCTGATACTCCTATTTCGCCATAGAATATTAATGAGTTAACTTCAGTGCCTTCGCCCAACTAATAATCATGATTCCTTATATATCTTCCGCATTGATTCCCGACTCTGCCAAAAAACATCTTATTTTTAATAGCTTAATGTGTCGGGAATTACAATATAAGCCAAATTCGCAGTCACCAAACACTAGAAATAACTCAAGTCATCTTTGTAGAAAATATGCCTCTCGAGCTCCCACGCATTAATTCCAAACACTGATATTACTTGATTCAAATTGACATGGGCTCCCAGTAACTCACGATAATAATTAATCTCTCTGGAAGAAATATTTATTTGTCTTCAAACTCGGCAATTCCCTTGTGCGATAATGTCCTACTACGATACTTCCATCCAGTGATTTGCAGCTTCTGAATAATCAATGAACTCCTTGATTTGCTTCATACATGTCGTTAATAATAGTATGATTCCCTTCTAGGAAATATTGGTAGCAGTGAAAGTTTATAGACATGTCTCTTAATATTCTTTTATGAAATTCACAAATCTGATCGGATCTTCACACAAACTCGCTTTGATACCATGTTAGATTATATGATCAGATGTAAAGCACAAAAAATTAATTCAAAATCAGACAATAACACAACATATACCTTGGGAAAACCCTCCACTTGAGGGAGAAAAACCCAAAAACAAATATATCTCTTATATATATAAAAATGGAAACAATTCACTTTACAATGAGGCCAATCACAAGGCCAATATTCAACACCAATAATGGCAACAATAACAGATAGCAATCTGCCCTTCCTTAGACTCAGATCTGCACTAGGATGAATTCACAATTAGCTCCTTGAAAAAAATCACACTCGAGAGAAGGTGATAATCAAACTTTCTTGATGATACAATGGAGTGTAAATGATCTTCTATATATACATATTGATAGGGAGGTCGCACCTCTTCAAGAGCTAGGTTGGCCATCATAAGAAAATATAATTACAATTAATAAGTGCAAATACAAGGAAGGTCAGCCAAGATGGAAATTACAATGTTACCAAGTGAAGCACCTCTTCACATTAATTATCACAAATAAATGAATAGCCATTAGGTTGTATGAATTTATGTATTCACACGAGGTTGGAAGAATGAGCCCGAAGCTGCTATAACATCAACAAGATGGTTGTAATAGAAACACTTGAAAGATACCAAAGGAGTTTATCACCACTATGAGGACTTTTGAAGGTCTATGCACATAATATTTTGGGATAGCCATTTCAAGACATAAAAGGAAAAGACTCAAAAGATTGAGAGGACAATGATCCATGAGGCAGTAGTTTTCAAAAGAAAATCAATTGTGACCTGCATGACTTATTTTGAGACACTTAGTACAAGATGGATGATAGCTTTAAGAAAGAGGATAAAAAAACTAGGCCAAAATCAACTCTACATCACAATGAATGCTACTATTTGTATTGAGAAAAATAGTCTCTAACCCAACTCACCCCATAACTCCTTCACAACTTATGTCTTTGGCAATGCCATATCTTGGTAAGCAAGAGATTTAAGGATAAGGGGTTCAACATGGTCTGTATGAACATGAAAAAATTATGGAATGTCCAAGTTACTAGACTAACAATGCTCATGAGTCATGGTTCAAAGATAATATGTCAAGATACAAGGAGCAATGATAAGTGACAGTTTATAGAAGATAGGGAGATGATTGATTTTACAAGTCAGATCTATGAGAATCCATAAGTGATTGTCATGAATGGAGTAGTCAAAAGTTAAAGATGGACAATGGTAAAAGGCTCATAAGACCTTAAGAGTATCATGGATAGATTATAAGAATATTGTAGACTTGTGCATGACAAGAGAGCAAGTATCCAACACCATGACCATATCCTATAATAGAATAAAATTAATTAGTTTTATGGAGAAAGAAAGAACAAACCTATTGAGAGAGAATGAACAAATAAAAAGGGTAGTTTAGAAGTTGAGGAGATAGAAAGATATAAACCCTATGACCTATAGGTATTCCTATGGTCACAGTCAAAAGGGTTAACAAGGGAAGATATGGATTTCAATTCAAGGAGTTAAACATAGCCAATCCTAAATGATTATAGATGGCTAGAAGATAGTTCAAATTTGACATCACAGTCAATATACCTTAAGAGGATAGTTTAGTGATGCTCAAACAAAAGTGAAAGGAAATTAGTTTTGAAACTAAGAAACATGAAGAAAAGTTTAGTGAAGTAGAGAAGTGTGGAAAAATAAAGTGTATGACTAAACCACAGTAACAATGCACTATGAAAGTTTCATGGAAATTAAAAAGGTAGTGGTAAGATAGCCCAAAATGTATGACATGGAAGCTTTTAGGCCTTTGATGATAGTGGTATAAACCACAGTAACAATGCACTGTGAAATTTTCATGGCAAGTCAAAAGGTAGTGGTCAGAAAGCCCAAAATGTATGACATGGAAGCTTGTAGGCCTTTGATGATAGTGGTGTTATGGATTAGCTTTGAAAGCTTTGTGTCATGTCAATGAGAAGATTGCTAGTGACAATTGAACAAGATAAAGAGGGAAGATTCCAAGTATAGGTATTAATGATAGAATCAATAATGCCATTTGAAAGTCAATAACCAAATCTAGAGGACAATATAATGGATAGTGAGTGAAAATGTCTCAAGGAGACTAGAAGGAAGACGATGCTCCAAGAAGAATGATGAAAAGTAGTTGAAATAGTAATAGATCATCTTCATATTCAAAGGATGGCATAAATCAAACTCACATGCACAATACAATTAGGAAGAAGGGTGTAGAATGTGATAAGGAATAGTAAAGATAGAATTTTTCTAGCAAGACAATCTACAAATGATAGTGGTATCATGAATAAATCCTCACATACATGTGGGATAGTCAAATCCTTGAGAAAGTATCAAACTGACATGAAGAGTAGGACAATCATCATTCAAGGAACTATGAATAACATGATGACAATATACAGTGTTATACTATTGACAACTAGTGAATAAGTTGATGAGAAAGTGGTGTTGACACTAGGAGATAGAGGAGGACTATCAATAGTAGGTATGACAGTATTGTTGCAAGCATGTGCAGTTGGTGTTGTCATTAGTGTCAACTGTATGAGAAGGAGATTGTTGCAAGAGTTTGTTGTTTCCTCTGATGATGCTTTGATTAGTTGCATAATTTTGTCATTAGTAAGTTATTGGTGTCAATCTCTAGTGTTTCTTTGATAAGATTTTGTCTATGGATGTGTTGTTGAGCTGCTATATTGCAGTTGGCTTGGTGGTGATGAGGAAGTACTGAATATGTTGATGATATGTTTTTGGTGCTTGGTTTCCAAGTGCTTTTGAGAAAATTGAATAAAAAGAGGAAATAGTGTGTTGCAATGGTGTTCTATGTTGTAGAGGGGTTTTTTGGTTTGGCTCCATATTTCTTTTGGGTTGAATATCTACTTGTGCAATTTGGATATGTTGATCAAAGGTGTTCAGAGGTGTTGCATTCATAATTTGGAGTGTTGGATCGTTCTGCAAAGGAAGGTGTGTTCACTAGTGTGTGAATTGAGTATTACAGAGGTGTCTGAGAGAAATGGTTTTGCTCCGCATTTCTCCACAAAGAGGTTTCAGGTCTTGCAGATCTAGAAGGGTGTTGATAATGTGTGTATATTTCTTCATATGAAGTTGTTCATGATTTGGTGCTTCAAAAGTCCATTTCTTTAGTTATAGTGTATGACAAAATTAATTGAGTGTACTGAGTACATACATTCTTCAAGTGAAAGTTGATGTGAAGGAATTTGTTGGTTTCCAAGGTGTTTGTGGAATATTCTAGATCATGTTCAAATGTTATGTGGTGTCTGCAAATCTTCTTTGAATTTGAGGAAGTATGTGCTCAATTGTTTAATGGTGTTAACATAGGTTCGACTGACCTTGGGCGTTTACACTAATTGCAAAGTTGCTTCAGTGTTTTTAGAAGAATTTCATCATGTGTATGAGTGGATTTAGGTCCTAGCTAAGGTGTGTTATGGTACAACTTTATTCCTTTCCACCACGGTAATGTTTTGGTGTCCACCTAATTTGAATTTGCATATTTGAGGTGCATATCCAACATTGGAGAATGTTTTCAAGATTAAAGATGGTATAAATAAGTGTTGAGTTGTTGAGGAATGATAAGATAGATTTAAGAGATATGAGTGATGCAAATTGTAGAGTTTTAGGGTGCAAATTTGTGAAGTGCAGTGTGAGCTTTCATGTGTTAGATTACTAAATGCAGTGAGCAGAAGGTGTCTACAATTTTTCAAAAAGACTATGAAGGTGTTGGTGATTCTATGGTGGATTTTTCGGTTGCATTGAGATGGATTTCTCATTGTAACACTCTTCTCTATATTCTTTTCTATACTAGTAGTGAGCCTTTGACAATGAGTATTTTTTTCTTCCGGGCAGTGAGCCCTATTGTATTTGGTGTTGATATTACGTTATATTGCGAGTTAATCCTCACCCTAGTTTTTCCCATCTTGGGTTTTCCACATAAATCTAGTGTTTACTTGTGCATGGTGTTGATTTAGTTATGTTTATGTTATTTTCTTTCATGATAAATCATTCTAACCACTATTGAATTTGACTCCATTTTTCGACAAACGTTTGTTGGTCATTCGACAAACATTTATCAGAAAATTGACGAATTGACGAAAAAAAATCATCAAAATTTTGACGACGAATTAAACGTTGAAATAATTGCGTAGATTCATCGATTGTCGTCATCATAAAATGACTCAAATGTTCTTCGAAATACCGTTGAAAACTTTGTGTATCCACTGACAAATGACAACCAAAATGTAATTGCAATGGCTCTTTTGAATTGTCGAAACAACACCAGAAGTTCGTCGCCATTTAGACAAAATGGGCAAGGAGTTACGATGAATCTTTCATCGTAGCTATAACAACTTCGTCGAACCTTTTCGGTGTTTCGTTGGTGTCCTTCGTCGAAATTGCGATGAAACAATGCAATTTTGAAAGAAGAAAAAAATCGTTGAAATGTACCATCGCGAAGACTCTTGACGATGACCATCGAAGCCAACCCATCAGTGAGAGATCAATCATCGACATAGGATAGAAAACTCACTCTGATAGTCCATGTCTTGCCGATGACTTCGGTCGGCAAGAGAGATCCAATGTCAGATTGATTTGATCTCTTCAGGAGTTTTGAACACTGTTGGTTATCAACAAGACATTCTGAGGGTCTTGCCGATTAAACAAGTGTCTAAGAGAAAGTAAACAAATGGAACCTATTAATTTTCTTATTTTGGGGTTCTTTAAATCATAGAATAGATACCATCTTCTTGTGTATAATGTACTTATATTTAGATTGAAGTCAAGACCAATTGTCATTGCACATTCCATTTTACTTGCACAGAGTATTCTATAAGCAATATATTGATAATGCCAAATGATTTATGGTGTTGTACAACTCTACCTATCATCACAATTCTGTTGTTCCCCCCTAGAGAATCCTACAAATACAAGTTTACAATACCAAGTCAAATAATATGAAAAAGACTTACTTCCATACAAATTAAATGATTATTCTCACAATGGCAATTGTCTAATTACAACAACAATTCCATGAAAGGTTATCCATGCTTCATAAGAGATGAATGATCATACATACAGACTGCAAGATGCATAGAAAAAGCATTACAATTGAGAACAACCAAGGGATAACAAGGGAAGGAGTTAAGAAACATCTGGATTGAAGAGAAAATGTGTAGGGAAAATGTTGAGCAGTGTCAAGAGAACAGAGCTTGTAGAACATATTCTTGACCTAATCAAGCTCTTGAACAACTTAAACAAAATTAAAATACTAACACATACATGAGACATGTAATGAACTTCCAATATCTACTATCTTTTTCATTAATGCAGAGGTAGGTAAAGGAGAAGTAATTATAATTATAACACTATTCATAGTCCAGTAAATTATGTTCGTAATTTGTGTTCAATGGACCTCAGTTTTATCATTATACAACCCATCTAATACCAAATTTTAATCCAAGGTTCAACTATCTCAGATCTAAAGAAGTACCTTCAATTAACCATTTAAAGTACTATAAAATAAGGTAAGACTTTTAGTTGAGAAAGATTGGGTACACTTGTAGGATTAAAGTTCTCGCAATCATTAGGATTTATTGGCACACAGACACAACCTGCAACATATGAAGTATTGGATGACTACAAGTTAGTGAAATGGTCCTTAATATGTGACTGGTTTGCAAATTGATTGGTAGAAAATAAGGTTACAAACAGATCTACATGAAAAATTATGAGGACAATCTACTATAATCATCAAAATAGATGAAAAGTGCAAAGGAAAGAGCCAAGCTACATCTCTAGAGCCTAGAAAAACACATGCAAGAAACATAAAAAAAAGAACAAACCAGTTTTTTGATGAATACAAAATGGTGCCTTCAGCAAGTGATTCATATGCTTTCACACCTGACAAGACATTAAGAAGATTTTAGTCTTCCTCTGTGAAATTAACTACTTACAGAAAAACCCAGAAACCAATATTATATACCTCCATGTCTAGCCAAGGGTAGGTATAAGAGAAAAAAATTCCTCAATGCAATGCCAAAAAATATCAATGTGTGTGTAGGTTTGTATTACTCAAAATATCATTTCACTGCCTAAGGAAAAATACCAAAGTGATGTTTTAAATTTCAATCTTCACATAGGCTCCCTTATTGCTACACATGCATGTACAAGCATTATTCAAGCTCTAAACTATTCAAATATTAAGGATTTAATTAGCTATAAGATGGAAAGTTGTTGTTTAGACATAATCCATCATCTTTTACATATCTTTATTCACTCCTAGCTTCAGATAAATTTGTGATAGAAATGTGAATCTTTTATGACAAAGAAAATTCTTAAAAGGAGGGGGAGAGAGCAAAGGGTAGGGGGAAAGAGAATGCTTGAATGTATAGCAAAGTATAACATTTTGATCATTATAACAATGAAATGAATCTTAAGTTTGAAGCATTAATATCATTTACAACATTTATGATAAAAAATGAATGTAAGTAGAGAAAATTTTTGCATACCTGCAGATGGTACAAAATTTCATGGTTAAGTGGAAGCCTCCCATCAAAAACAAGATCCAAATATCCGTATCTATCTCAATCGAGCCTCTAAACCCTTCGTGAGTCACAAATTTTCCACTAACCGTTATGCACAAAAGTCAAATTTTAGAGTTATGTCACCACTAAAAATAGAAGAAACAGAGCTTTGAAACCAAATCCACACACAACACAATGTGGTATTTATACAAAGCCATACAAAAAAACTAAACTCAAAACATTGAATGGAAACAACTTCAAATTATGAGAGGCGTATGGATTTAGGGTATAAAGAATCATTTTTCTGCCACCATAGTGAAAAGTTAGCACTTTCTTTCATCTTTGCATATTGGTTTGATGCTTCAAACGATGCATTTCTTATATTGAAAAGTGCATTACCTTATTGAGCTTTCTTTTTTTTCAAGAATAGTTTAATATTCTCTACTTAATAGGGCCAACCACATGACGGTGGAAGCTCATTTGGCCCCTCCTTCCCCTCACATCACTCTCAATTCCCTATACCCAATCATATAACATTAATCATTCATTCATCCATTAATAACATATAACATTCATTCATTCATCCATTAATAACATATAACATTCATTCATCCATTAATAACATATAACATTCATTCATTAACATATAACATTCATTAATTAACATATTCACATTCATTCATTAACATATAATATTCATTCTTTCAGTTTTTACATATTATCAAAAATATGGTTATCATGATATGATTACAATCACTTTTTTTTTTTTTCTTTTTTAAAGCTAAAAAAATCTGAAGTGGAGTATCATTTTATAAATCATTTGTCCCCTCTTTAGTTGTTCTTCCCTACCGTGATCTTAATGTACACCTAGTTGTCTCTGCCATGACTTGGACACCGCCGCAAGTGGGGGTCTGCCGCAATAAGAAAGAAATGTTAAACTTATATGTTTTATTATTATTGTTACAAGTATTTCATTAATTAAAAGAACATTAGAGTGGTTCTCTTTACCTGATGGTTCCACATCATGTTCCTGAACTTTTGTTATAGACTCATGCTCAACATGTTGAACACCCTCTAAATCCTAATTTGCAGTTGAAACACGAAAGGTTACATTAATTAATACACCAATTGAAATTAAATATGTTTAAGAGAACATGAGGGTGATCCTCTTTACCTGATGGGGCCACATCATGTTCCTGATCTTCTCTAGCCTGATCATGCTCAACACGTTGATCACGCTTTACATGCTCTAAAGTTGAAACACAAAAGGTTACATTAATTAATACACCAATTGCAATTAAATATGTTTAAAAGAACTTTAGAGTGGTCCTCTTTACCTGATGGGGCCACATCATGTTCCTGATCTTCTCTAGCCTCATCATGCTCAACATCTTGATCATGCTCTAAAGTGTCGGGATGCACACCACTTACTCTCATCTCTGCAGTTGTGCTCCACCTCACTAGGTTGCATTCCAATGTCATCATGTGTTATTATCATTGTTTAAATGTTTAAAACAAATAGGCATGTAATCACTTTATGGTGGAAATTAATATTGAATAGATTGCAC